>JAUBWS010055212.1:0-16889 GCA_032270445.1 Darlingtonia californica
AGTGCATTTATCTCCAAAAACGGAGAAAATGTTCGATTCCGGCGATTGTCTCCACTTTGGTGAAGTTCCCCTGACTGCTTAAGACAGGCTAGCATGCTAATGTGTATGACTGTTCATTGCGAGAAGTTGTAAATTTGTCATAAAATAGCATAATTTTTGACAAAAATTGCATAAAATTTGATGTTTAAATAGTAAATTCATAAATTTTATGGTTAATTTTCGGCTAGGACCCCTGAGTCAGGCGTGCTACTATGTAAGGGCTTGCTTCTGTCATGTTGAGTTGCTCTGACTTAAATCAGTTGTCCTAACGTCTAGCTGGACTGACTTAGTGAAGACTGTTACTCGGTCGATTCGCTTGTCCAATACAGTAACCTAGAGTGACCTAGCAACATCATGACTCTCTAGATGGATAGAGATAGAGAACGATTCATTGTGGATAGCCTCACTAAACTAGACCTGTTTTGATCAGTTGTGTCCAGTAGGTCAACAGACAGACATCTATCGCAACAAATTCGCGTCCAGACAAGTAAAAGTCTTTATTTCTGTCACTTCACTTTTAGGGGCCATCAACATTCTACTTTTGAATCTTTTAACAGCAATTGGATGCTTAAATTCCAACCAGCCAACCAAAAATTATGAAAAACAGTTACCACAAACAATAATCGAGGAAGCAATTATACCACCAAAGTTTCTTCGTGCTGCAAACTTTTTTCTGCAACTTCTTAACGTGTGGAAAACACTTTCTGCAACTTATAACACTACCAATTCCAAAAGCAATGAATTGGGTCAAAGTCAATTTCATTTGTTTACTGTCACTTAATTTTATTAACTGTCAATTAATTTTGTTAACAGTAAAGTTTTTCAGTTGGACCCCTCCCCTTAAACAACCAATTGACATTAAAAGATCGGAAAGTAGAATGTTGATGGCCTCTTAGCCAGGGATTGAATTAATGATGAAAATCAATTCGCTAAAATAAAAGATATTGCGCGCATCAGCGCATGGAAAAAATTTCAGTTTTGCAATCTTTTTTTTTTAATCAAATTGCGATTAGTTTCAGTGAATCAGCAAATTCTTTTCACTAATAAAACTATGATGTCTTTACAATCGTGCTATACTAAAAATATATAATTTTATTGATCTTCAAATGAGGCAAAAGCAAACACTAAAATACATCATTTTATTATTCTTCAAATGAGGTTAAAACAAACACTCTAATGAAAGAAATTCTTCCATTATTGTGAAGTCCCCTGTGACATGTTTTAAAAGTAAACAGCAATAACAAGTTCTTCTTTAATTAAAACAGAGTGCTCGATTTGTATTAATAATTTTGTATTATTTTGATTCACAGTTTTGTTAAAATTAGGAGAAAAGTGCTTCTCTGAATCTTGCAAACAGTTCACATTTTGCAACCTGCGAACACTTAATTTGAATGCTGCCCTTAGCTGACAATGTTATGAATTTTTTGAGTTATGATACAGGCTCTATTTTAGAAAATAAAGGCAGCGTTCGTTCACAGAAAAAAGGGCATTTTTCAGAAATTAAAGTGCCAGTTTTAAGAGTTTTAGATAAAAGAAACTTTTTATTTGAGAAAAGTAAGGGGCAGCGCCTGAAAGTCAGACTGTGATAAGAAAACTGATTTATTTTGCTATACAGCGCACTTATTGACTCTTGTTCTAATACAAACATCTCTTTAAAGTGCCAAGGTCGACTTGATCCCTCCATAATGGCAGCTTAACCCTGGAATCATCTATGACAATGTAAAACTTGAAAAAAAATTCCTCAAAATATCTGCAAAGCAACAAAACTTTTGCTGACACGGTTATATTTTCTTGCAGGTATAAAAAAAATAAAACACATCATTTACATTACACCTTTTTATATCTTACACGCTTCTAGTCTGATTGAACATTTTGTTTATACTTGTGAGTTCACTGTGGTAATATAGATCCAGGCTTTTCAATAAGACGCTCGAGCGATCCCTCTTGTTCTGTCAAAACAGTTATGCAATCAAAATATTGCTTTTGTCATTTCATAACTTGCTCCTTTAAACAGTGCACTGAAAAACAATGACAAGAGTGACTTATGCACTTAATTTTTAAGGGAGCTTTTTCTTCCTTGAAAAGCCTGTGATCATAAGAAAACTGTTTAGTAGCTATGAGATATGTTAGAAAATAGCAGAGAAATAGAAATGCATTATAATTTTGTGTTTTATCATAATATATCGAGGGGGGGGGGGGATCGCAAAAATGTGCAGTAAATAAATAAAAACTGTTTTTTAGACAGAAATATCTCCCTTTATGTAGTTCTCTTAAAAACAGGTTCAGTTCGACAGATTTTTCCAGGATTTTCTTTTGTCTAAAAAAATCAAGCTTGTGTATTTCATATGAAACCATTTTCTTGCGCATTGTGGTCACTTCTGATTGGTCTGCTGTATTATTTTCATTATCTCAAAAGGTGCTTTTAGATGCTTATTATGGAACCGCCAAGAAATCTGGCTTTGCCTTAGTATTTGATGACATAGGTAAATAGAAGTTTGAACCAAACTATTGACCCAGGTTTTTGAAAAAATCATTGGTTGGTCAGAGAACGCCAACCTTGTCCCACCACTCTGCATGAGCCTGTCTATTTGCCTGTGTCATCAGTTTATTCTTTGCTGAGTTTTTGAAAATGACGCCTTATAGTCTACATTTCAAAATGCTTGAGACTTTACCTTCCTTTTTTTTAACGATAATTTAAAGCACTATACTATTCATTTCAAATTTTCAAAAGTTCATGATTTTATGTTGAATTTTGCACGCAGAAGTGTGCTGTGAGGTGTCCATTTTCTCACAGATAAAACTCCAATCTTAGACTGACAAGGCTGTGGAAAAATTATAAAAATTTGCTCCTTCAAAAGATACTGATCTTATTAATGTAAGGGTATATCAGGGACCTCTTCAGTGGTGTGAATAACAGTTAGTCATCAGACATGTCTGACCCTTTTTATTATTCAGCCAGACATTTGAAAACCGTAATGTTCGATCAAATATTTGTCTGATTAAATACTACTATACAAAGATCATACGATCAAGATATGAAAATCTTTCGTGCGAAATAAATTCCAGTCGTTTCGTAGTAATAGATTTACGTTGTCAGTTTCTATATAAACAATTACAACAAAGAAATGAATTAAACTCTACAGGTGGTGAAAAAAAATTACCCTCCCCAATGAAGAATAAGGTTAACCTACTTTTAGAAAAATACAGTCCGTGAAAAATGTAATTTACACAATATATACGAAAAACGGTAGCATTCATTGCGTTCAAACATCGAACAAAGTCATCTGTCCAGGTCTGAAATCGATGATACAACTAAATATGGTTATCTCATGGAGAATTTTTTCCACTGCCAGTTGTGAAACTTTTTTGTCACTAGCCCAGGAACATAGATATCATTTTGGCCCTAATTTTTACCAACAATGAGTAACAGTCTTACAAAGATAAAGCGCGTATTTCATGTTTACAGAAACATCTATTAAAAGATGTTTGGCCTTTCACCAAGTTTTAAGCTAATCGAAATACCTTCAAATGCTCAAGGATTTTCGTAGGGGTTGGGGAGTAAAACCCAACTGAACTTTCGAATGTTCGATCAATCCAAATTTTGTTATTTTCACTGCTCTTGCTGTGTAATGTTTTGATTTATTACGTTAAAATACGGGGTATAGTAAAACATGTTAATTGTTGAAATTTGCATTGATTTGATACTGTGTCATGGTAAGCATTTGCATTTTAGTAAGTAATAAAAGCAGAAACTGTATTGAAATTTAATAATGTTAATTATTTTTTCAGTTAATGAGAATTTTTATTGAAAAACATTATACCTCCATTAAATTTTGTCAATAATTTAATAAAATCAACATATTTTGGACTCTCTTCTTACCCTCATTTTTAAACTCGTAACTTTTGAAGGAAAGGTGATTTTATAAAAAGAAATTCCCATAAAAATTATAGCAATTGTCTAGCAAAAGCTCAAATATTTTGCGCGCAAAGCAATCATGAATTTTTGAAACAAAATTAAATGAATTAATTTCGTACTTTTTTAAAACCAGCCATTGCAATTTATCAACTCGATTTTTATTTTGTTTGGTGTCTTTTTGTATAACAGAGTTGTAGTTGTAACTGTCATTGTAGCTTTTATGTTCGTTTGCTTACCATACATACACTAAAGTCAAGTGTGCACTGATTTTGTCAAGGAATCTTCATAGTATAAATCACGATGTTTAAACTTTTTGTCAGGATCCTTCCATGAAGAGTCAGTTAAGGCATGTAAACTATAATCTTTAATTTTGACTGGAAATGTAAGTGGGGAGCTATATAATACAGTGACTAAGGAGGCCTCACCATGGTTGGGGCCGACGAGCCAAGAATTTTTTTTAAATATTTGGGGTCTACTTTGGCTAAAACGTGATCTAAATTTTATATATATTCAACTATTAAACAAACCTCAGAAATTCATGAATAATCAAAGAAGTGCTGTATCTTTGTAGGTTTTAGGATCACAAAAATGAAATGAAAAAAAAAGAATGAATGGCGTGACTTTTGATTTTTTAAACATGTTAAAAGAAAACCAACAAGTACTACGCGATGGAGAGAGAGAGCATAGTTTCTGTTTCGATTTCATCGACGAATGAATGAGTGATCTTTCCAGACATTTCCTTTTTATTAAGAAAAGTGGAAAGAGGAATAAATATTGCGATGGAAAAAGAACGTGATCTTTGGTATAAAATAAACATACAAATCAAAATGACAAAACATGTTTTATTTAATAAAAAACATTATTAAAGATTAGCGAGTCTATAGAAAGAATTGGGATTTTTTTCTCTTTTACAAAAAAATGTTGAATTAGTTGATTGAATTGGGAAAGTCCCTTAGTAAACTGAATTGGGAAGAGTCCGTCAAACGGACAATATTTGCGCTAGCTAACACCCTGGCTTAACCTGGAAATCGTTTATGATTTTAACATGCCTGTACACCCCTGTGCATATGTTTGTGTTCCTAAACTATGTATGAGTGTTAAAGTATTTTTTTGTCAAGCATAACCCATACACACCCGTATAGTGTACAGGGGAATGTCATAATTAGGTTTCAGTACCCTGTATAATCATGCAACTTACTTTTTTACGGGAATCATCCTTTGTAAAATTATAGCATCTCTAATACCATCCAGAGATCGTAGAGCTAAAATGTAAGCATTATACATCATGCATGATTCACTAATATTTTGTGTAATATAAGTAATATTCCCAACTTCAGCTAGGAATTTGGTTTTTTTGTTCAATTTTGTACTTTAAAAATAAGCATTGAAGCAGGAGGAACTTAGCACAGAAATGTCACTATTATAGCTCTTTTTAGCTAACCTGAATTACCAAAGCCATTGCAAAAGCTGTCATCACAAATAAGATCTGTGTTATCGTCCAACCAACTTGATTTCTGAGTCCAACAAGTTTTAGTCAGTTAAAATGTTGGGTCTTTGTTTTTTCATAGCAGCTCGGCTGAAAAATTCTTGTTGCTCTTCCACCATGGCTTGTAAATTCTTACACAGTAACTGAACTCAAATTTCATGAAGTATTTCTACATAACATTCTTGGTATGGTAAACCTACCTGCAAGATATTTGGCATAAATAACTATGTATATAATAAGTTTGTTAGAAAACTTTTCAAAGTGCCAAATTTCAAAAGCCATTGTGTGGGTGACTTTAGGTACCACCAGTTGGGGTGACTTGCAAGCACATTTGGTGACTTGCACAGGAAAATATCTCAATATTTAGTCAGGGTAAAACCAAATTTTTATATACTCTTCTTCCCTGTAGAGACATCTTTTGTAAAAAAAGCTTGTAAAGTTTCGATTGTTAAAATGTATCATCCATTTTGAAATCACTTTAACTGTTAACTATTTTTTTTTTTTTAGCCATTGGGAGATTATGTGAAAAAGGTATGTTCTGGAAGAGACAAAGTGTTTCTTGATTCATTTTCAACTTTTCACGAATCTCTTAAAAAAAATTAAAAAAATTGTTCAGAATAAGCCTTTTTTTATTTGCTTTGCTGTCTTGTTTTATGCCTTTTTATGCAAAAACTAGCTATCAAACAAATTTGCAAGCTAATTATTACGAATTGACTTTCTTTTTGTAGGAAAAATTATGCAAATCACTTTTCATTTGTTATTTTTAACCCTGTTGAATTTAGGTTATTTTGAATGTTAAGGCAATTTAGTTGATGTTCAGTAAATTTTCATTTATTAATTTTCTTTTTATAGATGATGGTAAATGTGTGATTTGCGACTCTTATGTACGTCCTGCTACTTTAGTTCGTATCTGTGATGAATGTAATTATGGATCTTATCAGGGTAGATGTGTTATTTGCGGAGGTCCTGGTGTATCTGATGCTTATTATTGCAGGGAATGTACAGTTCAAGAAAAAGATGTAAGTCATTTTTTTCTGTCCAGACTGCTAAGGCATAAAACTTTTTTATTAATTAATTTAGATCAATTTTCAGCATTATTGACCACAACCAACCTACTTTAGCAGAACTGACCTGATTTTATGATATTTTCTCTCTCATTTTAAATCTCATTAACCTTCTAGAGTTAACAGCACCTATTTAAGAGTTCAGACTCCCCTTCCCAATATTTGTCTCTTTTGAATCAAACTTAGCCCAGGCAGCTCACTTGTTACACAAATTTCCAATACCACATTAATAGTTAAACATGGCAAACTTCTATTTGTTTGAGTTTTTTTCTACAGGAATATCCCCCATGTTACCTTACTTCCATTTTCTAGCAAGAAAATTCACATACTCTCAAGTGGATTATTTTTGTGTTGATTATGTAACATTGATTTAATTTGGCTAAATAGCCACAATTTTGGCCATCTAATCTTTTTTGTGAGGATTTCCATGAAAAGTCAAAGTCCTACCCCATTACTCGGTAGCACCCCTTTGGTGTATGTTTGATTTTGTTTTCCTTTTTTAATAGTTATTGTATTTTTGTTTTTCTGTTATTTAGAGAGATGGCTGTCCTAAGATTGTCAACTTAGGCAGCTCAAAGACAGACTTGTTTTATGAAAGGAAAAAGTACGGCTTCAGAAAACGATGAGAGTGTGAGTTTGGCATTGCTGTATCTGTGAAAAGTCTGGGAAGGTCTTCATCACACAACACACAGAGAAGTTTTCAGATGAAGATACAAAAAGATTGGAAATCGTAATGTATATACAAGTTGACAACAAGAAAAAATGGTTGGGACTTTTTACATGGAAGATTTTTGTGTTGAATCTGTTTTTAATTGTAATTATACTAATAACAGTTTTTGGTTATTGTGTTTTTACTTTTATCATGATTATAAAATAGATTAAACTGGTAACATTTTTTCAAGTTGGAACGTTACTTTGAGTATATATATTTCTTAAAAGACTGATCATATAAACATGGAAAATTTTGGCTTTTTATGAAGTTGGTTACTGTTTTATGCCTTCATACTTGAAACATGACATTGAAACATGACATTTTTCTATTTATATATGGATTTATAGCGTTTGCTTTTGTTAATTTGACAATTTTCCGAAATTCGGGCCAAATATTTTTTAGACTATATTTGTTTCAGGAGCCATTTATATATGATATCACCAAAACATGAAATATTTTTGAATCAGTCATCACAGTTCGATTTCTGTTATACTTTTTGGAATATTACCATAAGTACTAAAACTGGTATTTACTAAATCTACTAAATTCGCGAGTTTTTGGTCCATGGTTCTTTAAGCCATATCAATTGGCGAATTGCCTTGGTTTATTTTGCTTTGATGAAAGCCTAGGTTGCGCTGGACGCATATATTCTAGAGTCCAGAGTTTGATTCTCTTGTGAAGCTTTGCGTGGTGAAATTTTCAAATAAATGTTAAGATGCTAAATTATGCTCTAGGTGTTTCCCGGAAGGCAGGGCCCTGAGGAGGGTTTCTTGGGGTAAATATTATAACATTCAATCTTTCATTGATTTCTGGTCCTCGTCTCAGGCTCCCGATATTTGTTATAGGGGTATTTTTTCCTGTAGCTAGTAAATTGATAAGCACATATCATATCTAAGCCGACTTATTGCCAGCGTTTCTTGACCATAAAATGACTTCCGAGTTGTTACATGAGAATGTGTAATTTCTTACTATTATGATAACTCTTTATTCTATTTTTAGGTGTAAAGATATACAATAATTAGAAAAAAGACAAACATATTAGACATGAATTTGAGTGGGAAAACTTACGGAAATGGTCTGCTTTTTGTTGGATTCAACCAAGATCAAGGTAAATATTCTTCGTTTTCATAGAGTTTGTAAAACACTGAAGTCATGTGGATAAACAGTCAATGTCAAGAATGCCGTTCGTTTTTGAATCTGAAAATGTTTCAATGTTAACAAATTGCACGTTGGCTACGCTATGTTTTGCAAAAACCTTTGATTGTATAATATGATCCCTTTGTAAAAACAGTTCTAATTACTGGAACAGAAGAAGATATCGAAAACAGTGGCAGCACAAAATGCTTGGGTACATCCCTGGATAATCATAGATGTTTCACGTGAATCTTTACAACCGTTAAAAACTGTAGTGACAGTCGTAGATTATTGTACAAGTATCTTAGTTGTAGTAGCTTCGGCTTATTTGATTCCCGACACTTCTATAACGTTTTTTTTCAGGATGTTTTGCATGTGGTATGGAGAACGGATTCCGTGTTTACAATTGTGATCCAATAAAAGAAAAGGAAAAACAGGGTATGTACCGACATGAAATTTCTTTTCGTTGAAATGCTAGAATACAAGCCAAACTAAGAAATCGGTTTTTGCGCCAGTGCACATGGGGATGCATAGGTTGTGGCGCTTCTACGGACCTATCTCTGAGGAGTACCATTCATAAACGAATTTCATATAGGGATGGTAATGAAGTTTGTTGGAATCTGTATGATGGTATTTGAAACTTTACTCGTCCCCATCACCATTTGATTAAAACATTTCTTACTATTTTGTGGTGAATTTTTAATGTAATGTAATATAATGATAGTTTTATGTCATTGGAGGCTTCCATCCATTCAGGTCGGCTCTTCTGTCCCTCAAACGCACTTGCCGCTTCCATTTGAACACCTAAGCCTCAACAGTAACAACTTTGTGATGACCTGCGATATTAGCAGTGAGAGGTTACTTAATAGTGATTCAAACTCGCGACCATCGGATGACAAGTCCAACGCCTTAACCGCTTGGCCACTGTTCCATGATTTTTTTGTTTTTCACACTAGCACAAACACTAATAAAAACTTTCGAAAATGTTACACTCGTTTTGGATGAGAGCTCATTGTTTAGTTTACTTTCTTTTAATTATTAAAGCACTTCAGTTTGAAGTTAGATGTGATATCATTATGAGCTAAGTAAATAAACTAAATGATTTTTTAAGTATATATAGATACCCTTCTTTTTATCACTACATCTTACTCTTTTGTGACTATTTGGTTGTAGAAAATATTTCGGAACATTAAAAAGTTTACCTTGATTTTGATTTTTGTTTTATTTAGAATTTACAGAAGGTGGTATTGGGTATATAGAAATGTTATTTCGTTGTAATTATCTTGCCTTCGTTGGTGGTGGAAGTAATCCAAAGTATCCAGCAAACGAAGGTTCGTGTTTCGAATATTTATGGAAAAAAATAACGTTTGATAGAGTGCAAAGAACAACTGTATTTACGAATATTTAAACATTAATTTTCTTAAACATGATATGGACACTAGTAGGATAATTTCAAATCTGAATAAATATGAATAAGAATAGAATCACTCTTGAAATTTTCTTCCTACAAAAGTTTCCAGAAGACGGCTTTTGTGTGGAAACCAGGCCATTTGTGTAGAACCTGGTTTCTTCAACTAAACATTGCAACACTTATATTGACTCATTAGTAGAAAAACAAATTGTGAGAATATAGTTCCTAGTCCCCTTGATCTTACTTAAAATCTTTCTGTTCTCTCAAAGTTTCTGAAAGACTTTATCTGCCCATTTGACCTTGTCGTTCTGCACCACCGACTACTCTTTCAGTGGAATTACACAAGAATTCGATGCTTTTGCGAGGCTTTCGGTAGTGAAATTTGCCAATCAGTTAATTTCACGTGACGTCCTAAGGTATTTCCAAGCAGGCTCATTGATAGTAGTTCATGAAGACATGAAAAGTCTTAACCTGGGTAAATAATCGAATAAATAACCAAATCATTCATTCATGTTTTTTGTTCAAATTACAGTGAAGATCTGGGACGATTTGAAGAAGAAATGTGTAATATCATTAGATTTTTCCAGTGACGTTAAAGCTGTTAAATTGAGAAGGGATAGGTATGTCTTAGTTTAAATCCTTTCAGTTTTTAATTCCATGTTTGACGTTTTTTTCTGTTAGCTTGCAATTCATCTTCCTAAGCAATATTTTAAACCTTTTCTTCTGAAGTTTTCCTTTGCGAAATTATCGCTGTATCAATGGTTAACATTTCATTTGATGGAATGTAACTTCTTTCCTTATTTTCTCTTTTATAGAATCGTGGTTGCACTTGATACGATGATCAAAGTTTACACTTTCACACAAAACCCACAGCAACTTCATGTCTTTGAAACATGTCCAAACCCTAGAGGTATTTGTTGAATTACTGCACGAATGTTTTTATAATATCCTATATTTGATAAGGAGTGATAGAATTTTCCTAGTAAATAAGTACACAAATTCATGCGTGGACTGAAAACCTTTCTAGTCCAAATTTTTCAGCTCAACAGGGATACCTTTTTTAACATTTTAAGTACACTTAACTACTGAATTTTTCAGCGCAACTTAGGGACTAAGTGACTAAAAGTTTTACAGCTGACTGGAGTTTTAAGTAAACTTAACTACTCAATTTTAAGTACACTTAACTACAATTAACGAAATGGATAAGTTTTCCCAGACTATAAAGTTTTGCAGGATAAACTTAAAATCTCGGTTTCAAACTGATAAGCCCGATAGTGTAGACGCAGAATAGAGTGTATTAGCTGAATTTCTTGACACGATGTGACTATCTTTTACAGGTCTATGTGTGCTTTGTCCAAGCAGTAATAACTCATTACTAGCGTTTCCTGGACGAAAACCTGGTCATGTACAAATAGTGGATTTAGCAAGTACCGAGAAAGCACCTGTTGAAATCGATGCACACGAAGCACTTCTAAGTTGTATTGCAATGAACTTGCAAGGTACAAGGCTTGCCACATCGTCTGAAAAGGTAATTATTTCATAATTCTTAAAATTTGATTATCATCTTCGGAACAACTATGATTAGAAGAAGAATATGGAACTTTTTAGAACATTTGATATTTGAGGGAACCCATATTTCGAATTCTCAAAATTATATTAAAATTATGTAATGGCATATAGTTGTTAGAAGTTTGAGATTTTGCGAGGACAACAGTTTCGCGCTTTTGTGAATGAAAATTTCAGCAGTATTAAATTTTCTCGAGAAATAAATAGAGAATAATAATATATTTATATACTTTACTTAAAGATGATTTAGAATTTGCATTTTGCTAAAACTTATCGTAAGTTGCAACATTACCAATTTAAGAATTGGAAAAAATCTAGAAATTTCATTCCCGCAGAAATGCATTCCAGTTTAGTAATCAATATTCGCATTATATCTGTAATGTTAGTTAATGGATCAATTTTGATGGTGAGCTTCTAAAACAACTTTAACAACTATAATACCTATATCTTCAGGGAACATTGATTCGCATCTTTGATACAGCCTCTGGACAACAACTACACGAACTTCGAAGGGGCGCTGGAAACGCCAATATTTATTGGTAAGTTGGTATAAGATGAGCCAGTTTTACTATTATATGCGATCCAGTCGAATTTTGTGACTTAGCATATAGTGATATCTGCAATTGAAACAATGACAGCATGTTTACTATACGCGCAAGTGTCACTTTACCCTAAGTAAAATTTTTCGCCAGGCCATTTTCGTTCAGTTATATCAAGAAAAAGTACGTTTAAGACGTGGGTAGTTACGATTAATGACCTTGAAATTATTACTTTGATAAAATAAATTTCTTACGTAAACGTACTGACTGTTTTTCTTTTTCAGTATAAATTTCAACCACGACTCATCATTACTTTGTGTTTCAAGTGACCATGGCACTGTACATATCTTTGCAGTAGAAGATGCTGAAAAAAATAAAAGTTTAGGGTACGGTACAGTTTGTTGTTAGTTTCCATACATCTATCTTACACTTGATACTCTATCTAAAAAGTCAAATATTTGCTCAATGCTGGAGAAAGATACAGTTATAATTTATTAAATAAATAAATTATAACTGTATCTTTCTCCAGCATTGACGCACTTGACTTTTTCATAAATTAAAGAAAAAAAAGATGTAGAAAATGAAAAGAAAAAATACATTATTTCAATTTGTGCCCCTTGTAAAAAGTCTATAGCTGGCGCAAGAAGCACGGAGTGAGAAGGAGTGGCTTGACTTAGTTTAGTTTACGTTACGATGATTAGCAATGAGGTGGGTTTACCCGGTCGCGTAGTTTTTGTTAATGTCTAGTCACATGGGATTTGATTTTCTCGATATAAAAATTTTTCGAAACAAATGAAGTAAGGCAATACACGTTTGTTTTTTTATAAGCATATTAATAGCATATATTATAAGCATATTTTTTACAAGCATATTGGATTTTGAGCTCAAGCTGGGCAATATGCTTAATTTCTATTGTTCTATAACAATAGATCTATTGTTTTAAAGCCTAAATCTCAGCCTTCATATATGCTTATAGACGTCATGCTTATAACAAAATAACGTGTAATCATTATAAGAAAGGGCTATTGTTTTATGTTTTATGTGTTCTTTCGTATAGGCTTCCATCATCTTTATTACCAAAATATTTCAGTTCAAAATGGAGTTTTTCACGTTTTCAAGTGCCAGACTGTGCACATTGTATTTGTGCATTTGGCGCATCGGATAATTCAGTTGTAGGTAAGTCATCCCTTTTGTGTGTCTACTGGTTTGGATTTCTAGCGTTGTCCGGGATGGGATTTTTTGAATTTTGTTGGTACAAATACGGGGACCATGTGATATGTTTGTAGTCTTTTTGATTGATTAACAAAATGATCAATCTACTGACAAAATTTAAATGTTAAGATGGATTCGATAAAAGCATTCGTGGATCAATAATCCGATCCGGATAACTTTGTCATGGTAAATGTCTGATAAAAATGAAAATTAATTTGTTTATAAACAAGATCTACCTGAAACTATCATATTTCATCATATTCTGCCCCCTGGCCCCCTGGGTTAAAAGTTTCAGTACGCATCCCCCGTCCTGATAAGTTTCTGTTACCCCTCCCCCTCCCTCATAAGCAAAAGAGCTCTCTTAGAAACAATACGCCCGCTTCGTGACTGGTGTATGTATCGCGTGCTTTCAACTAAGTCCATTTTATTGTACATTCGGCACTTAAAGAGTCAAGATTGAGCATCGTTGTGTTTTAAGAAGGGGATATCTTTAATATACTTCATCAATTTCTCTTTAGCAATTTGTGCCGATGGTAGTTATTATAAATTTGTCTTCAACAGCAAAGGGGATTGTACACGTGATGCATATCATCAGTTTTTACAAATGACCGACGTTGATTAAATCATCATCTTGAAATATATGGATATTGGTCATCTACCGATATTTAAAATGACCGACGTTGATTAAATCATCATCTTGAAATATTTGGATATTGGTCATCTACCGATATTTAAAATGACCGACGTTGATTAAATCATCATCTTGAAATATCTGGATATTGGTCATCTACCGAAATTTAAAATGAACGACGTTGATTGAATCATCATTCTGAAATATCAGGATATGGGTCATTTACCCAGCTGTTTTCTGGGTAATAGCATGTTTGTCAAAGGCTAGGACTTAAGAAAGTATTTATCTATAACAAATCCTGTACGCTCAAAAGTTTTACCGGAATGCGTTTGGAAGAACGACATTTTGAGGCGATTTGCCTCGCTAACACAAAACAATTCCTTCATGGGAACTTCAAGTAGTTAAACTTAGTGTATAGGATTTGTTAAGTGATATTTTGTACTCGCGTTAAAAGTGAGTAAACATTCGGTTTTAACTTTTACAATTATGGTAAATATTGTTATTTATTTATTAGAACTAAGAAAAATAAAGATGATATATTTCCAAGAAAAAACTTGAATGTTAGCGATAATAATGATGGTCTGAAGCACAGGAAAATGTTCAAACAAATGTTTTTCTCTCGCTTGGATGATATTTATTACCGTCTAACCTATACGGCTTGCCTGAACCTTTTTTGTGTTCGCCATCCAGAAGAGTCTAATCTACCCTGGCGTTTCGACGTCATGTGCTGGCTGAGTACACCTTCCGAAGAAAGTCATCGGCAAAATTTAACCTTTCGCTTCCATGAAATTCTTGCACAATATTATGAATTTCTTAGAGACTCTAATTCTTAAAGTCTTTTTCTCTTGGGTCCAAATCACATTATAATCCAAAAGTTTTAAGATCATTTAGAATTTTAAAGCGATTTTATTAAAAAAGATTTAACACTACTGTACATAGCTATTATATATTTTTTTATATACAGTGCGCACGCGCATCTAGCATTAGAATTTCATACAGTTTTTGAGAATTATTGATAACTTTGATTTTACTTGTAATTTTTTTTCTGTTATTTAAATAAATTTAAAATCACTATTTTTAACTCAAACGGTGTCTGAAAGAAATGTATTTCTTAATTTTTTAAGTATTATACCGTAAATTCTCGGTTAATTGCTAGTCTGATTCGCCGACCCTTACAGAAGTTACACTACCCGTGTTTCGCAGAGTGATGTGAAGCAGCCTAGTTAATTGCTGCGGTATTTATTTCATTCACTTATTTAATGCGAATGTAACCGTGCCGTGTAACCTAATTGAAGCAATGGTATATGTTATTAGGTTGACAGGTTTGAAAGAATTTACGGGGTTGGTTCTTATGATGAAGACACTGTGGGGCTATTCAAAAGTACATTTTGACATTAAACATAGACTCGCTGGCCAGTCGGTTTTTCGATGAAGCCAAGAAAACGGAAAATATTATCCGAAACGGGTGAATCGGATATCAGTACCGTACAGGAATTACGAGGAAGGAAAAGCTTATTATCAGGGAGCTAAATAGGAAAATAGCAACTTTAGTTGTTTGCATGGACCTCATTTCAGCCGCACTCGCTATTGTCCCATAATGCCCGAATAATCGGTTTATAAGCCAATAATATAATATACTTTTTGTGGCTCTCACGAAAAATTAGTTTTCATAAGCAGGAGAAACTAGAATTCCTTGGGAAAATTTAGGATTGCGGTGTTTCTGGTTTTAAAAACGTATTTTTTTGAATTTTTTGGTCAGAGAATTCATGAAACGTTGTGTTTTATACTTGAGACAAACACTATAAGAAGGTTAAGATCCTTTTATTTAAGATTTTGTTGGTAAGCTTTCCTTTTATCAAAAATGCTTTCTATTTCCCAATAAAACGTCATTTTAAGGATTGTTTGGCGTTACAGTGTCTACATGACTTGAATAGTGGCGTTGGACTTTAGTTCTTAAGAACACTGAAGCTGAGCAAAAATTATCTGGTTCTTATAAAAAAATGTCGTCACATGCAAACATATTGTATTTACTACATCGTGTCTTTCCAATGTATTGTCAGGTGTAATAAAAGAAGTATTTTTGCCAAATACAGGGTGTCCTGAAAAAAACGGAACCCAAATTTCAGAAGGGTATAACTTGGATTTTTACTTGTTCTATGCGGTTTTTGTACTATTAGAAAGATCTTGTTCTTAACTTTTCAAGAATATAACTTTTACCTTGTGAATTTGGTATTTAAAAAGTTATTTAGGTTTATTTTTTTCGATTAATACGGTCATTAAGTCCTTAAAGATCGATAAACTCAAATCTTAATGAGCTATAAATCATTTGTTTAAGTCGAGCTGACTTATTTTTTGTTGCAGTGTTAAGTATCACGAAAATGTTTATAAAAACACACATTTTTTATTCATCGTGTGAACTGTACCTAAATACAAGTTTTTATTTAAAAACAACAACTACTTCCTGAAAAACTCAAGATTCTCATGTGTTGTGATACATCAATGTTTATATAAATCGATAAAAAGCTGCGTTTGTCTCCGCATCACTTGCAAGAATGAAGTCTCTAGTTGTAATGTTAGCTGTGGTTGCCTTTGCTTCTGCTTTGCCAAAGGACGGATGTAACAAGGGGCTATCGTACTGGTGCAAAAACGAAGCGACCGCCAGTGAATGCGGGGTTGCTTCCCTGTGTAAATTACTGAACGCAGGTGACAAGAAGATCAAATTTAAACCATCAACTACGGAGAAAACCATACTTGATGCTCCTCCAGTGAATGTCTCCTTTTATTATGAATCGCTTTGCCCAGGATGTCGACAAGTCTGGTTAACTCAGTTGTACCCAACTTATGAAGCTCTTGGTGCTTCCGGAATAGTCAATTTTGAATTTGTACCGTATGGCAATGCACAAGAGCAGCCATATGGAAGTTCTTGGTCCTTCACATGCCAACACGGTGCTAATGAATGCTTAGGTAATTATAAACTTGTCTGCTTCGTAAATATACTGCGTCAAAGCGAATACACATACTTGGAAATACTGGAACAGATTCGACAGAGAATTCTATACTTCTATTGTCAGAATGATATATCATTTTTATCTCTTGGTCAACTTTTAGGAAATCTCATCGAAACCTGTTCCATCCACTACTACCCAGATCCTACCAAACACATTCCTTTCTTACACTGT
>JAUBWS010055223.1:2255-16887 GCA_032270445.1 Darlingtonia californica
AAAAATACTTTTGTTAATACCAAAAAATGGTATGGTTTGTCAGTTCCTGTGGGACATTTATTGAGTTACTTTTATTTAACAAAGTTTGAAGAATAGTCCCGACTCAGCAAAATTCTGTGATTTTTCCGATTTTAAACTAGAAATAACACAACAGCAGCACATCAAGTAGTGACAAACCATACTAATTTTTCATATGACCGGGCAAGGTGAATCTATCAAAGTAAATTTCATGTCATGCAAAAGCTAACCGAAAGTGTTGACATCAGTATTTGATAATGCTTATTATCTTAGCAACAAATTTATGACAATTACCCAATTTTTCTGATCCAGTTTTTGTTTTATGCTCTATTTACAGAATAACTCAGAGTAGTCAAATTTAAATCTTTAGAATTTCACTTTCAAAAGGGGGGGGGGGGGCATTGATAGTCTTTAAATTTTCTTATAGTCTGTAAAATAAACATCTGTAGGAAAAATTCGGAACACTAAACATTCATTTTCTGATTTACGAATCTATGGGGCATTTAACGAAAACAATATGACTTTTGATATTTCATATACCCCTATATTTTATAAACCGAAATGGTGCATTTCAAGGGTAGCTTTATAAAATGAAACAAATTTTCTTCAAACTTTAAAATTTTTGGGGGGACTCTATCGGATAAAGTCTTAAAATGTGCTGAATGACGTAAGGAATATTTGTCGAAATTTTCAAGAAAAAACCTTCTACAGGTTTTGGAGTATTCAATTTTTACGGAATCGGAATTTTTTGCAATTCTTCAACGTAGCTCCATTCAGTAAACTCAATTGAAGCAAATTCAAGAATAGATTCAGGAACTACAGAGAATCGGACTACAAAAAAGCAGATGATTACGTTTCTTGAAATTTGCTGAATACATTTTTGCGGATGAGCAATTTTCCAATATTTTTTGCTCCAAATCCGCAAAAACAAATTCTGTAAAAATTTCTTCCGCATATATCTTCAATCCCTTAAAACGTATCTAAGAGGGGTCATAAAAAATATGCCTATTATATTAACGTGTACGCAAATACCTAAGCATAAAGAATTTGCTATCTGATATAAATTGTGTTGATGTTTGATATCAGTTCAAGATAAAGTAGGATGAGTAGATGAATGACAATAGATTTGACAAACATTTGTACAACTCGAAAAGTACACAGACAAAATACAGGACAACAACGGATCAGAAACGTTATTTGATGCCAAAATATTATTTGACAAAAAGCTGACCCGAGGACGAGCAAACATTTTGCAAGATTGATTTTATATACACCGGAAAGAAGACGTTTTTACGAGAGATCTGCAGATTTGGTTGATTTCAGTGGCTAATACCACTAATACAATCGGATAAGCTTTCACGCAAGATGGAAAATTCACGAACTCTTGGGGCGAGGCTTACTATATATAGATTCTATATGTCAAGCACTTTTTTCAAGAAAATTTTTATCTTTGAAAGTAGCTTTTAAGTATTTTCTACTGTGGATAATCTTTCTCAGTCGTTTTGACACACAATCGTGTGCGAAAATACCAAAATTCTTTCGCCTAACTATACACGATGGCAAGTTTACTAAGAAAAAATATATATATACTTTTTAATGTCTTTGTTTTTTTATCATTTCTGAGACTGAATGTCAATTTTTTTTGCCAATTTTGGATTTTTTTTGTTTGACCTATTTTCACAGATTACGAGATGTTTCTTATTAAATACTTTGTCTCTCAGGATCCATGAGTCGGATGCTGTAAATTCATGCCACGAGATTTTTCTTATTACTTTGTCTCTCTTGTAGCTCATAGCCCTTCTCGCCTGCAAAGACAGGGAGCGTTCAATGAATACTCAAATGGAAAACAAAAATGCTTAAAAAATGCGATATCTTTTTGAATACTTTAACGGGTACCTCTCATGTATGTTATATAAAGATTTTCTTACGTAGCGTAGCAGTGATGACGAGTTGTGTGTGACGATTGTTGTCTGCCCGCTGTGTTGATGTAATGTATAATGAGAGAATAAAAATCTCGCCATATGTAAAAAGCTATGATTCTAAGTTTGAAATTGTTTGAGAGAAGGAAATTCTCTCTCTTATTAACAAAAAGATGAGGGTGATCTAAATATGAAACTTTTAGAAGTTGCGGAAATTGCTTGGTTGTATATAGAAAGCATTTCATTTTCTTGATTTTTGATTGTATGTTATTGGATAGCCTGAGTATCCAAGCGATTATTTATAAAATTATTCACCGGATGTCACTTAAGTTTGACACAGAATCATGAAGGCTTTCAAGTAAGTTACCCATACTAATTATTGGTTAATATCAAAATATTGATAGTATCTGCAAATCATAATTTCTCCGTACCGAAACCATAGCTGTAATGATATGAACTGATTACATAAATTCTAAAGTGTAAAGTTGAAGCAAACCTGAGAATGTACTGTTTATATAAACTCAAACCTTTGAAAGCTCACTTTACAGCATAAAATATCCCTTTTGGTCTGTAAAATGCACGCCCACAAGGAAATTATTGACACCAAATAATAATTTTTTTTTAAACTTTGGACCATGCCCTACATACAAGTCGACACATGTTTAGATTTTTTCCCCTGAGTAACATGGTTGACCCTCCCCACCCCCCCCCCCCTCCCCACCTGGTACCTGGATTACAGGTAATATCTAAACATGAAAAGCCTGGAAATTTTCTTTAAATCTATTTATGTAACTTTTCCTTAAACTTTTGTTTCTTTGTAGGACAACAGGCTATTTGTTACATTTTTGGGAATTAATATTACCATATCTGAACTAATTTCTTCCATTAGTCCATATACGGTAATATACGGGACCCATATATGGAAGACATTAGTCCATATATGGTAATATACGGGACCCATATACGGACGTTTTGCACGCTGTGTGGAAAGAGATAAATGAGTTAAAATTGATATGATAAAGCTCTTTCTATGTATTGCTATTGCTAATATGTTTGTTAAACAGAGGGAATTATCAATTATTTTACAAAATTTTATATAAAAGTTTTAAAAAGGCATAATGGTATTTTAACAGAATTTTGATGTATAGCTACGTTATCCACCGTCTGTTTAAAAAACGTTCTCTCTTATTAGGAACCTTACATAATTAGAAAACAGTCCTTATGACATTTAAAACATACTGTTAACAAATTAGGAAAAGTTTGATTGACAGGGTCCCAAATTTGGGATCTATTTTCTACTGAAAGATTATTCATCACCCTTTAATGGAATTCTATATAATTCATTATTTTGTAAGTCGATAGGTTGACAGTTGTAACGAGATTTTAAAAAAAGGACTAAAATGGAAATTTGTTTTTATCGTGGATTAGCACATTTTTAATTAAGAAAAGTTAATATGAATTTAAACTCTAATTTAAAAAAAGACACACCTTTTGTCTTCCAGTAATCTTTTCAGACTATCAATAGATGCTTGTTTTTTCGGTCTTTTTTTGAGAGTTTTCTACAAGGTGTTAGTTGTCAATTGCATTTTTCATCAAACCTGTCAAGATGTCATATTTATTGTCAGATATTGAGTGAGTGTTTACGTAACCTGTTTTGTGAAGTATCGTTAATTTAATTCGCATGATGATGAGTTTGTTAAGACGTAGAAAATATTCGCGGTGAAGAAAGGATTACGGAAAGTATGTATTCTTGTCTTATTTCCTATTTTCTTTATAACAAACAGGGTAACTTGTCTCGTCTCGAAAAATCTGATTATATTATTTACCTCACAGAAATTTATCGGACAAAAGTGACCGAATTTTCTGGAGGTGACGAAAATTTTTCGGAAGGCACTACTTTTGGCAGGCAGTTTTTATTTAAAATCATGGTGGAAAAAAATTTAATTTTAGTCACATTACTTTAACATTTTTTCCTACGAAAAGCAAAATTTTTGTCTATAAACATTGTCATTCTGACTAGACTCAGAAACTTTTACGAACAGAAACTTTTACGAATGGAAAGATTTTTTTTTCGTTTCGCGTACTAGTACTAATACGTACTAGCTTTACCGTAACAATTTCCCACCAATTCTCCCTATTAAACAAACTTGAATTAGGGCTAAGAAGAAAGATCATAATTAGTAGACATGGAAAAGGACTGGGCTAAGTTTCAAATTTGAACCTACCTTGAGAAATTAACGAAAAACTGGTCTGTGACGTCGATGATTGATGACGTCACATATTTTCAAATCTAGCAACTTCTTAACCAGAAGATTATCCAAAGACGTATTTTACCGATGAGTTTTGATTTTGCATAACAGCTTATTCTTGATGACGTCAGCACTTTCTTAACTAATAAACCCTTTTTTATTCAATTAAGGAGGAAGTGTTCTCAGACTGATAACACTGATGAACATATTTGACTGGTGTGAAATTCCATCAGTAAAATTGAAATATTAAACTTCGTTCTTCTCTCGATGAATTGTCGGATATTTACGTTTTCATGTCAAAATTAAACTCTATTTATAAAAACTTTAACTATAAAAGCAAATTCATTGCAGAATACGATGGGTATGGTACATGTTTTCAGTATGTTATACATAATAAAAATTAGTATAACTTTATTTTAATGATGTTTTAAAAGTTTAAGAGGCCTGTTTTCTATCGTGTCTAATTTAATTATACAAGACTGCACTTATGAATAAGATGATAAAGTATAATTAAAGTAGCTATGGTATCTTATGTACAGGTCCGTAGAATTAAATTCGACATGATTTGAATACAGGCGTTTAAAGTATTACTCTAAGACACTCTTGTTGGTCAGCTTTCTTGGAACTTTGTACTTTTCAAGGTCTAATTAAATATTATCTGTAAAAATTATATAAGAAAGAAATTACTTTACATTTGTGACAACCGTTAAGTTTGGTTGCAGTGAACATTTCAAATATTTCGCACATTTTCATGTAAAATCTAAATTTTTTTCTGTAAACATAAATAAAAATTTAAAATTTAGAAAAAGAAGTGAGAGTATGTCCGTATTCATCATAATTAATATAAGAAAGAAGAAAAAAGCTTATTTTGTTCATGGAGTTTGTTTACAAAAAACTTTGAACATTTTTCAGGTCCAATTTGAACGTTTACATGATTAAAGTTTAAAACTGAAAAATTATCGTTAAATGCAATTATATTTCATTTCATGTTCGATATGAGAAGAAGAACAATTATTTCACATTTCTAATGAGCTGTATGATCAAGTTTGTTTGGCGAGCTCCTTTTCTAGATATTCACATATTTTCTGGCTTAATCTGAATAATTTCTGTAAAAAATTAACTGAAAATGGTGAAATAGATTTCAATATTCGTCATAATTAATTCGAGAAAGAAGAAAAAAAAATGTATTTATAAACATAAGGGGAAATAGGATCGAGAAGCTTTATTACGTAAGATATATAAATAGAAAAAGGGAAGAAACAGTTTCAATCTGTGAGTTTTTTAAGATTGATTTTGTTTTGATTTTTTTACTATCTAATAAATTTATTCTCACTCTTGATTACTTTCTCAGTGGTTATACGTAAGACACATTAACTTGTGGATTTTGTCCGTTGACGAGGCTCCTTATTTATTATATGTAATTCTTTTAATATTTCTTAGAAATTTTTGACTACATATTATCTTGGTGTGGACTATTATTTTTAAAATTATTCTTCAAATGTTCTTCCAGTTTATTTCATTTTATACAAGTTTATTAAAGATTCCTTTAAGTTTATTTTTAAAAGCTTCCTATTAATTCTTGATCATAAAAGCACTTCCTAAACTTTCCAGAATCATCCAAGGAGCCCAAAAATACAAAAAATATGTATTTTTTTTTCTAGAAAAGGTTGAAAAACAAGCAAGCATCAAACATTCTCAGAATACACCTATATTTTCCAGGAAGCCGAAATTTTCGGCCGAACACATCAAATTTCAAAGCAAAGAAGTTTTCAAAATATTCTCCAAACACTTATAAATTTTTAGCAACAACTTGCCTTTTGAAAAGATATTTTGCCAAAAGCCTGCGTTCGACTTTCTTTCGTGTCATTTAAACATCTGAGGCTTATCACAGAATTTACAACAAACTATTTGCGGATGTAAGTTTATTTCAATCAAATCTTTGTTCAAAACATTAAAGTATTTCAAATTGTTTTTTGAATTATTTTCAAAATATTGCCAGTATAGTTTAAGTATTAAGGTTACATTATTATAAATTCTCGTGAATCTTGATGAATGTAGTTACAAACATATATTCAAAACTCTGGCTTTAATACAGACTGTTCATTAATTCCTGGACCAATGGGAGTGGGGGGGGGGGGGGGTTCGGTTGGTAGCTCGTGTCTTCAAAACGAAGGTACCTGCAGCCTCATCTCTCATGATCGGAAATCAGACCCTTACGGTGCAGGTACTACGATACGTCACTTTGCGAAGGCGGTTGGAAGCCGAAAGGAAAAGATGCTTTTTGTTGATCATTTCAATAAGTCTTGAATATTGAGTATACGTTGAAAATCTTAAGATCATCCTTTTAATCAAATAATGAAATTAGAAAAAATGAAGATATATTAGAAAAAAATTAGGTATTGGGAATGATTTCCGTTAAATTTCAAAAAATTTTTTAATGATTTTTTTTTAGTCTATCTATCGTATAATCCTGAAAACATATCCATAAAATAGAAATGAAAACAAAGAAAATAGAAGAAGAAAAAATAGAAAGAGAAAGATAATGTATTTGATAACACCATGTCTAGAGTACAAATGGGAGGTTTTCAGTGCTCAGTAGTCTACGCTTTTATATCTAACCAAAACATTGAAACCAAACGGAGAATTTTAATTTAAAGTTTTTTGAAAGTGGGAATACATTTTATTTTTATTTTGTGGTCGAGATTTTCTTTATCGCGGGAGGAAAAATATACTATATACATTTTTTTTCTTCTTCTAAAGAATTATTATACTCGGAAGCGACGTGACTAAATAACAGTAGATTTCTGATATCTGGAACCACAAGGAATTATTCATCAGTTCCGAAATCGGTTTGAGTAATCGAGAAGTTTGATTATTGAAAAAGTATTAACGGAAGGAAAACAAAGATAGTTCCAGTTGAAAAGTAGTTGAAGTTATCTTTTAAGGGAAGATGTTTTCGTCAATGACATTTCTGAAAATTTAGGATACTTTACGGAATTTTTCTGTGAAAGAAAGCCGCAAAAAATTTACATTTTGACGGTTGATTAAAATTTGTAAATTTTGCGGGAATTACTTTTCGAACAAGTAAATCTGCCAAATTTAGACAATTTTTAATATTTTTGTGAATAGATCTTTTATCACAGTTGAAAACTTAAATTTTTGCAAGGTTTATTTACAGTTTACAAAAAAAGAGATCGGAATTTACCAATTTCAAGATTGTTTATTATTTATTTATTGAAAACAGTAAAGAGGTGAAATTTTCTTGCGAAATTTTCTGACAACAAAGTAAAGCTCGTGATAAATGATAACCGCCTTCCCTCAATTTGAGTCTCAGTCGCCTTCTACGCGTTCTCGTTCCCAATGTTTAGTTTTACTGAAACATTACTTGTGGTTTTGATTTTCGTGAACGACCCCATTTGTATCCAAACATTCAAACACCCAAGAGTACTAGAAGCAGGGTCGATTTATGAAAATCTTGCTACTTTATAGGAGAAAGTAAACAAATAAAGAAATCAAATGCAAATTTTAACAAAAACTAATGAAGAATGAAAAATATGTGGCTTTGTACCTCTCTAGCTACCATCATCACTATTTTTATTCAACTCAAGACCGTGGATGGGCTCAGACAAGGTAAGTCATAAAATTATAATTTCTTTATAATTCAATAAGAAATTATTTATGATTGGATGGATTGCTGGCGTTCAGAAATGCCAAATAGAGATGCCCTTTGTAGAATTTTCAAAATTCCATTGCATGGTCGGAAATAAATGACTTAGTCTTCTGAAAATATATAATGCAAAGTTTATTAAAATTTTTGTTTTGGTCATATTATTATACTAAAGTAAGTCCGGTGTAAAAATTTCAAAGTTAACAAGCTTTTCTTGACTAGGAATTAGGTGAAAAAATTGTTTTTTCACGAAAACGAGGAAGAGTAATTTAACTTGAAATTCCCAAGAGAGTTGCGCTTAAGACGAATGTGCAATAACTACTGATGCTATGGTAATGAAATTTTAATGGCCTCTAAAATTACGGCGAAAAAAGGGCCGCTATGATATTTGTTCTAGAGTAGGGAAAGACGTCTTTTCAAGAGCGGGGACAAAAATGAAGTACAATTCATTAGAATGCAGTGTGACTGCTAGATGTCAGCGAGAATTTTTGGCTGGATTGATTTTGGCGAAAATTCAGACTATATAAGAAAGACGGAATGACGCGATGAACTTTAGGACGTATACAAACACACAAGGGACATTTTTCTGCATAAAAGTTTTGACTGCTGTTTAATTCTTTGGGTACGAATGTGGTTCATATGGACCACATGGACCACATGAACCGAATCGGGATTACGAGTTAAAAAATGGGTTGAAACATACATCATTAGAAGCATTTTTTAATAAGTTTTCAGAAATATATAAGGTTATGGACTAATCTTTTATAGTTTTTGAGTTATATTCAAATATATGATGTATAAATTAAATCCGTACTCAAAGAGTTAAATGTGACGAGCTTGATCACTCTTGTTTTGATGATTTTTCTTTGACGAGTCCCATTGAAAAAATGTCTTCAATTAACAATTATATTTTCATGGTAAAATGCCCTATTACCTTCAAACAACGATTTTTAAAAATTTCATACGTATATCCTATTGAATACTATGAAAATCGCTAAATTCTGAATAGTCTATAAAAATTCATAGCTGTTTAAAGACACGGGCCGGATTTTTCTGGGACACACTGTATTACTGTTATTGGGATTATTAATGCGATTAAATTTTGTCTGTTAAACTCTACTGAAAGACTTAGGTAATTATGACAAGTAAAAAAACGTATGATAAAATAAATTTCGGAAAATTGTTTAATGGTAGAACAACAAAATCAATCCACTTAGTCCTACTTAATTTTTATCACCAGTTTTCAATAAAGATTTTGAGAATAACTCTGTGTTTTAGGAAATTGAAAGAATATAAGGTTTAAAATGAGGTAAATATAGATTTCCACGAATCTGATGGTTTCAAGGTTTGTTTGTAATTGATTAATCTTGTTAAAGTCCTATAAAATTATGGATTAAAGAAGAAAAAAGTAATAAAACCATGCCTCCCTGGTTAGCACAAAGGCGTCGTTTCAATGTCGTTTCAATGTTCATAAACGGTCCCGCGAACTTTGAATATCGAGACGAAGTCTGGGTGGTTTATATCATTTAATACTATGACAATATAAGACTACTCTATCATATTTTATATTGATATCCATTCCAAGCTCTTTTTTCTCCATGTTTTTGTGTCTTCCTTTAACCCAAGTGGGAGGAATCAAAACAATATATCCATATCTTTTCTCTTTATTTATCAAACTTCTTCAGCGCATTCCAGTCAATTTTCCAAAATCATGATCGTATTTGAAATCGAAACTGTTAACCCTACAATCATGTGCAAAAATTATGAGAATTTCTAGAAAAGCCACACATTTGGAACACTGGAAGACAGTATGCAGCATTGTAGATGGGGGAAAGGGGGTTTTGAGAGAGTCTGCTATAAATTTGTCTCAAGATATTATGCACATGATTGTATTCCTCCTAGTCTGTACCAGACCTTCCCGCCGCGTACGACAAAAATGAATTTCAAAAATTTTCCCGTGTCGTGATTTTCCAAGAAGAAGACTTTGGTACAGGGTAATTTCTCACTGGCATTTTCATGTACGTTAACTTCACAAGAGGGTGTAAAAACTCTCCCCCCCCCCCCTGGTTAACTTTCGTTAAGGTTGAGGAAAAAGGCTCATTTTTGGCGCATTGAAGTACTTTATAAGTAGTTTCTAAAACACAATAATTTTTACGCTAGTCAGCATATTTTTTGATGATATCAGCACTTTTATATATGCAAAAATACTGTGTTTTTTTGGGAAAAGTATATCTACTCTTCAGTGAGCTATAACTTTTGAACAAAAGCACCCGTGAAGAGTAGGGTTAAATGGAGTTACAATGAAATTTACGTATTGCTTGCCATTGGGTTGTAAATTTTTGATAGATTCAAAAAATGCGATAACATTGTAAAACAAAGTGCATAGGGTTTTTACTAATCTTTCCCACTGGGTAAACAAAATGATATTAAGAACAAAATAACAAATAAGAACAAATAAGAACAAAAGTATTGCTTTTTTGAGTTCGTTATGAAAAAATTATTATAAAAAAAAAAGATAGGAAATGTTAAAAATTATCTAGAAAATCTAGAAAAAAAATTATAGTGAAAAAGAGTCGTTGAAACAACCTCTAAGGTCCAAGGAGAAGCTGATTAATCAAAAAAGAAGATTCTGGGTCCTGGGTTCGAGTATTGAGGGATTTCTGAGGATATGAAGCGTTTCATCTTTAAACCACAAACGTCGACACAAAAATATATAAACATGGTTGATGTTGTTGTCTTACTCATCTTCATGTTTTCATATATTTTTTCCTTCATTATTATTATTCTCCTTCAAACTTTCGACACGTGACGTTATTTCTACGTTGATGGGAGGTCGGTCTAGTTTATTTGATTTTGTGCACATTAAAAAGATGTTTCATCTACCAGAAGTAATTGTTGTAAACATAAAAGAACTTTTTTGACAAAATATGAAAAATTTAGATAGGATAAATGCGTCTTTCACCGTCTGTTTTCTATAATCTGGTATCCACAAATGATTCAACTGGCTTGCTCTATTTTTTTTAAGCAAAATAAAATTTTTCGAGAGAACTTTAAATTTATTTGAATGCTGTTGTGTATATTGTATTGCTTGAGTATCAAATATTTTGAAAAATTTGCAGCAGAATTGAGAATTCGTTGCAACACAATCCTACGGGGTAGAGTGTGCTTATTATGGCGTTTGAGGACTATTAAAGTTTTTTGTTGCAAAGTCTGTAAAAAATGCTTTAAGGAACGAGTATTTGTCTCGATTATTCAAACAAGTTTAAGAGACTTCCCTATGGAAAACTTTAATGGTCTTCATCCGCAAGATAAACTTATGGATAGGGAAGGATAGGGTAAGATGAGGGTCATCTAGAATAGATCAGGTTAATATCTAGGTTAATGACTAACCACACAAGATTTGGTTTTTAGTTTTGAATCTTGGTGGGGAATAGAATGAAGAAAAACAAACTTCAAAAACTGACTTTTGTATTTCCAGCATTGCTGGTGCGACTGATGTGCCGAGTTTAGTTTCCATTAGAATGTCCAAAACATTTGGAAGAAGATATGCTCGAGGAATTTTTGGTCGCAGAGGTCTGGGTACAGGCTTAGGAACTCCGTCGCATACACTCAAGGGAGTGGTTGTGCGTCAGTAAATAGGCTAAGCTCAATATTGATGAAAGTTTGATAGGAGTATGAGAATAAGGTCCTATTTCGCATTATTCGAGTTTTCTATAGAAACGCTTGTTTTAAGTGTTTGGAAGGACGACAAAACGAGACATAATTTTGCTTGCTTAATCAAACACTTGTAACAAGCGTTTCTATAGAAAACTCGAATAATGCGAATTAGGACCTTTCTCTATGTGATATCTCTTGCTAAAGATTACTGAGAGAAATATTGAATACACCATTTGCAAGTGTCAAATGCGGAGGAATATAGCCGGTTTGCAGTTTTCCTCCCAACTTTCCTTGTGAGGAAATGCCAAAGAGAAACGAAACATCTTTCTAGTTAACCCTGAACTTAAATTATCTTTCTATTGTTTTTGTTCAATCCAAGTGTTCTTTCCAACTTTAGCAGTATGTCAGCTTGAAACCCAGTGCAGGACAGATGTTACAAAACCTATACCTTCTAGTTTTCTGTGGTTGTGATCTAAAGAATTCATTGTTTGCGTTTTTGGAATTAATAAAATCCTAACTGGAATATATTTCTTTTCTATTTTGTTCTTCTCTGCTTTTAATTTTTTTTTCACTAGAGAGTTATGGTGAAATAAGGTTGGTTTCCCATCAGAAAATATGTTTGAGAATCAATAATTTCATATGCTTAACTTAACCGCATTTTCTCCTAACTCGTGCCAAACACCTCATAAATCTTAATGTGGACTCATGTATAGCGAATTTATGAAATCCCGTTCTTTATAACATGAGAAAAATATCCATTTGTGGTTTTATGCTTTCATTTACTTTTTTTTAATCGCTGAAAATTGCAATTATATAAACATATCAAAATTTTATTAGATAACGGTAATCCAAATATACGCCCTAACTTTCCCAGTACGTCGTTGAAACATAATTTCAACCTTCGCATGACATCATGCCTGTATAAAACCGGTTCTGCCGCTGAAGTGACGTCAGTTGTTCATTGGCCTTTGAACTGGCAGTTATGTAAAGTGTTAAGACTTTGTGGGGGAAAGTTTTAAAATACAGACTGAATATACTTGTGGTTATATGCAAAAAGGAACACCAAAATTCTTCATTGGCCCGTTAACTAAGCTCTTAATGTCCCGCGCTCAGTTGCGCAGGCTTATGAGAAATTCTAACGTTCATATGGTGCAGTGTCTGAACGAGTCTCGTTGAAATTCAAATCGCGTGTCACACGTTTACTTGTGGCATTTGTGGTTATAAAATACGAAACAGTTTTATTGCAATTGAAATTTATCTCCCTTAAGTATAAGTATCTTACTTGGGCTATATCATTTATCATGTATGAAATATTAGAAACATTTATTACAATCTATTCAAGACATTTACAGCTGTCACAAGAACATAGAAGGAAGCTTATAGAAATTTTGATCTGAAAGGACTACTGTCGATGGATTCACTGTAGTTAGATTAAAAACTTTTCTAATTTAAAGTTCCCAGATTGCTATAGAAAATGTACGGTTTTTGATGTAGGTCAGGACTGTTTCTCTTGTCCAGGCCCGTCGACACAGGGGGAAGGGCCCCCCCCCCTCCCCCACTTTCTTTAAGAGTAATATAAATATGAATATATAATGATATTTTCTATCTGGAGGTTGTATTTTTAGCCAATCTGGCAGTTTAAAATCTAAAAATTTTCTCCGGCGAGTCGGATCTAACCATGGTGGGTCCTCCTACGTCACTAACCCTGGCCCCACCACTTTTAATATTGTGTCGACGGCCCTGTTGTCCCCTGTCCAATAGTAAATGAAGAGATCCTTCTGATGACCAACGGAAGTAACTTGATTTTTGGACGTCTAGATAGATTAATTTTGTCATGAATATTCTAATTGTGCCAGAGGTTTCAACTTACGTTTCTGTGGCGATAAGGGTAAAATGCAGACAGTAAATGAATATGGAGATTGATATGTATGGAGTAACATCCTACCCGGTGGACAAAATTACGAAAAAACCATGTGGAGGGCTGTCTTCTTTACACACGGCACACAGACTGCGCGCCGTTTAAAAAGAAAAACACTCCTCCACATCAAAGACAACTATGTTTTGTAAACGCAAAAATTATTTGAGACGTGAAAGACGTCGAAAAGAAGTTTTTGAGGCGTCCTTAAGAGATAATGTGTGATATTAGGAAGAATGGAGTCAAATTAGTACAGTTTATATTATAAACCTTTCCTCAGATAATTAAATTATTTTATCGTTTTCAAGTCAGACAAATCCCACTCTTAATTACTTGTTATCATGACAACCGTAAAAATGATCTGATATACGTCATACAAATTTATACTTTTAGAATTTTTCGCCATAGAAACGTATTGATTTGTAAATATTGGTGAAAAACAGTTGTTGATTTTTGTGGATTTTTCTTTATTACGCAAGGAAGAGAATTTTTGTTTGAAAATTAAGTTTTTGACAATGAAATCAAGAGAAAATCTTTGTTTAACCCTATTTATACTGGGCTTTTGGGGGGCTCTGTAAAGTATAAAGCATGATAAAAGGTATAAAATGGAGGAAGAATTTTTAGGATAACAATTTTGATCACGTAACTTCGTCACTTTGTTTAAATTGTGACTTTCCGGACAAATATATTCCGGACACTCAAAAATGGCGGCCCTAGCAACAGTTAATAGGCAAATTCTAATGTTCAATTTCATATCCTGAAATCAAATAGATTAATGTAAAGTCATCAAACCAGAAAAATTGCATATTTAAACACTTTTTGATATTATGTAATCACTACCTAGTAACGAGAAACCTGTGGTTGTCATGGAAAGGAGATGTATATACGCCAAATCCATTGGGAAAACATGTTTTATGGCTAAAAAAAAAAAAAAATAAAAGAAGCATATTTTTTGTTTCTTCTTGTTGTCTTGTTGTCACAAATGGATGTCATTTTAGCAACAAATCGATGACTTAATGGATCTAATTAACACATAATCGGAGGCTATTATAACATCTTTAGTTAAAACTGTATAGATTATCTCTTGAGTTAAAAACATCCGAAGCAGATCATAATGACATGGGCTAGCAGTAGGCCCGCGGGCAATATCTCTTGATAGCGTAGCGATATAAAGTCGGAATTTAGTACGAAGTTATTCCTCAATGAG
>JAUBWS010055234.1:0-15586 GCA_032270445.1 Darlingtonia californica
TTACTCGAGCCTCAGTTGAAAGTTTTGGTCAGTTTCACTGGTTTCACATTACCAGGCCATTTAGTGGTGTTGAAAGCTTGTCGACCTGCCCTCGCCTCGCCCTTGCCCTTTGAAAGTCAAAATTTCTTAATGATCCACTAGAAAGAGCATGAAAAGTTTATTAGAAAAATAAGGTAATTTGTTAGATTTTGATTTATATCATTATAAACAACCTTTATTTCTTAAAAAAAAGATTTATCGGACTCGTCGAACATGAAATGAAAATAACATGGTATTCTTTTGCGTATAACAATCGTAACCGGCGATTCCAGTCTAGTAATGTACTTACCTGACTATTTTCTGGCAAGATTTGCGTTGTTTGTTTATTTTGACGAAATGAGTGAAGGCCGACTTTGGAAAGTACAGTTACGTGACACATATATATGTTTTTTAAGAATAGACTCTACAAGCATATGATTACGAAGGCTGAGGTTTCGCTCTGAATCTTTGCAATCTCAGTATTTATAAGATTTTGAAAGGAGTTGACCATCCCAACTGAAAGAGATTGGCGTTTTGAACCAATGTATTAAGTTCATATTCATGAACTCTTCGAGCGCAGATAACATTGTAAATACCACTTTGCCTTTGAATACCTATAATTCCTAAATGCTTGAAAATCAACCACAAACTTCATTCTGAAAGACCATAATAAAAGGTCTCTTCTCATACTAAATTTAACTAGTTTCTCGCTTTCGATACATAAATACATTTCTGAAGGCTTAACCTTACAAGGGTTGGGGGGGGGGGACCCCAGCCGCTTTTTTTCTAAATTGCTTTTGAATAGCTTGTTCGATTTTGATAAAGTTTAAACTTTTCCTAAACTTAGTAAAAAATAATTATACGAAATTTTTAAATGCTGATGTCAGCCAATCTTGATATATTGGCCATTGGTCAGAAACACATACATTATTTTTTTTACCTTTCTTTTAAATAAATTTTGCCTAGAATATAACCTTCGCTATCGTGAAATTTTAGACGGAAAAAAACACTAAAACATCTGCGAAGGAATGTATTTCAATTTGAAATTTGAGTGTCATTACAATAGAATTAAACTTCTCCGCGGACGTCTATTTCTTGATTTTCCGGCTGGATAGGAACTTGATTTGTCTTTTTTGAAAAAAAAACTTCAATTTCAAAATAGGGAGGGTTGTTGTGTATTCAATTGCATGAATTTGTATTGTACTAATTTGTAAACAAATAATCTAGGAAATAGTGTAATGAAATTTTCGTAGGAGAACTTTAATTTACAAAAGAAAATCACAATCTACCTATATTTCTGTTGCTTCGTGGCGAAATTAAACTAAAAAACCACTAATGATATTTTTTACCGTAAAGGCTGTAAGGTATAGAATAATGTAATTTCATTCGCTTAAAGAGAAAACGTTAATTTTTTACGTAATTTTCACAAAATTAGTACTGACAAATATTGGGTTTCGACTTGCTAGTATTAGTGTCATTAAACGAAAGATTTTAGATGACAGAAAAACTATCAATGTATATATGAAGTTTTATATCATATATAATATATTTGGACTCTAATTGTCAATAGTGTATATTTATGATATAATTAAGGTATGACGTCATTTTGAGTTGTACATTTTAGTTTCGTAACTACAGGTGTTGATCATTTGTTTTATATATTTTATGTCAAGTAAAGCTTCATATAACAAAAGATTTTTCTTACTTATAGCATCTGTCTATTATTTCCCGCGACCAACATGACAAATTTGGCGGATCAGACACTGTTATGATTCTTGTAGGGATTTGATTTTGCGGATAACTGCAATTTAAATTTACCACACAATTAAGTTTCAAGTAATTAGCAACGAAGAATTTAAATCCAATCCTCCACACCTTTCAACAATCTGTACACATTTTTTTTTATCAGAAAACTGCTTATAAGAAATGAGCTTCAAAAACTTTAAAGATCCCCAGCCTCAAACTGTTAAGATCCAATTTTTGGACAAACGCTGATTTTTAATAACGCCTGCCAAAATCATTCAAATTAAGCAATTTTTACTATTTCAAATGCACGTTGTATTCAGATGATTATAAAAAGCTAAAGGGTTTCTTTTATACAAGCATTACTGAGGTTATTTTGCTAAGAAAATCTAGCCTCGGGTCAAAATTAATTTTGCTATATACAATATAAAAACCTGTACGGATCTGCGATGAAAATCTGTTTTTAGACAAAGTGTTTTAGAGCTCAAAATACAATATTTAAATGTTTATGATAGAGCCCTTTTGTTTGGGATTTAGTTTAAATATCAATAAAGTATTGGATTTTATTTAATTAATATATTTTGAACGGCAATATAATTACTGTCTAATGATTAGATAAACTACACAAGGCCGTGATGACAAAATAACGGTTTTTAATTTTCATAAAGTGAATAAAAGCTTTCTTCAATTGACAAAAAGACATGATGAAAAGAATCTTCAGTTGATTTATCTTAATATTCGAACCTCGACACTTCAAATACAACCATAATTAGACAAAAACACAAAATCACAAGAAAAGAGGCTTTTGTTAATACAACTTCCGGCAGTTGTTTCATCTAAAAGGGCTGATTACACCTTGTCACCTTGCCCTCAAATTAATTAAAATACAGAATTCATATAAACTTAATATAAAACAATCAAAAACCGTAGAATCTATAGCGTACATGAAATAATGAATTAAAAAGCTAGCAATAATAAAGATATTGTAAATATCTATAATAACTGAAACCATACTTTTCACTTAATCGTTTCTCTCAAATCCTTAAAAAGTTGGGCAAGCATTGGTTACATAGGCTATTTATAAATCATAAAAGCATTATCGGTGATGATTATGGTAACACAAAGAGAACAAATACCTAAATCACCTAATCGACCAATTTATTAGTAAACATGAAAAGTTACAGTTGATCTGTTTATTTCTCTCTATCATTATTTGCAAAGAGAATAATGATAAAAATCTATACACAAAATAAGATTAAAAAGATTCCTACTTTTTACCTGGATTGATATGAAAATTTGTCTATTACACCGCTGTAACCACGCTCTCGAATTAACTAAATACTGAATAAAATATAACAAAATAAATCGATAATCAAAGATAGGTAGTATATTGGTAAATTTTGATAAATCAAAGACTGATACATTAATCACAACCCTGTCACCACGCCCTCAAATTAACTAAATAATGATTAAAATCTAATAAAAATAAATCGATTATCGTAGATAAGTGGTATCTAGGCAAATTTTGATAATTCAAAGACTGCTACACCCACCACAACCCTGTCACCACGCCCTCAAATGAACTAAATACTGAAGTAATACGAATTAAGTGTAAAATGATCAAAAATTATGTATAAGATAGTGATTAAACGAACTTAATATTAATACGCTTATCTTTGGAGCTATACATCTTAGGCATACAAACGGAGTTGCGGCATCTTGTAAAGGAATAAGTTGTTCAAGTGCAAGACCTTTTTAGAAGCAAAACTTCGGTTGAATCATCATTCAAATCAATCAAATTCTTCATAATTTAAACTTCATATAATTATATGAACTTTGTAGAAACTACTTAAAATTCAAAAAATACAATCGGTGATTATTGTAGGAGAATCTTTTTCTACATTAACCCTTAGAACGCGTCAATTTTTTTGAAAATCACCTAAAATTGGGCTCAAATTTTAACAAGTTTTTTCAAATTCCCATGCCATTTTTAACTACTGGCTGCTTCAAAGTCTAGTATACCATTTGAAAGTAAATTTAAATAGCTTTCATATGAGTGGAGCGATCAAGGAGTTTAAATCAAGTGATCACGAGCTATGAAAATTAGACGCAGGGGTAATTTTGAACGTGAATATACGTTATTCGCTCTCTAAGGGTTAAGCCTCTACATTTATGATATTTATCTTTTTCCGTGTTTGCAAAGTTAAGTGAAATTCAAATTTTACGGATAAATTTGAAAAACCAATATAGTTTAATATAAAAATTTAATTAGATTAAGATACTGGTTTTCATACAAAAATAATTGCTATACTCACCAACAAAAATTATAATCATAAAAGACAATCTCTGTCTTATCAAACTTAGTTTTAAGATACATGTATTTTTGAACATGTGAAATTTTCAGCCTCAAATATGATGTTCATCTTGAAACGCAATTATTTCGAGATATACACTGGTACCCCATTAATTGTAGCTATAAACTGTTTCCAAAACCAAAAGCTCTCATTGGTATACTCAGTTCTTTCAAAAGCCTTTTAAAATCCGAGATTTTTTGAAAATTCAAAGAAAGTTATAGCCTCAATATGCTTATTGACGTAATGCTTATAAGAAAATCTAATGTATAAAAAATATAATACATTAAAACTATATATGATATAGCCTAGTAAAAACGTAATTTTAAATTTTTAACAAAATTAGTTCATTTATATCCTTGGGAACTTGAATTAACATTGATTACACAAAAAACATTAATTAGAAATTTATTGTAGTAAATGTGCATTCACTTCTCCTCTGAAAGAAAAGACTAGAATTCAAAGAAATTTCTTTCTTTCCAGTTTGGCAAGTTTAACTTAACGACGCGATTTGTAGAGCATAGGTTTAAGAAGAATTTTGGAAAAACTATTCAAATCGGATAAATGTGGAATTAAATAAAATACTTTTCCAAACAAGAAATTGCCATAAGATATTGTAATAATCAGTTGAACTTGCCCCTATTGACTCATTTTGGAGATAAGCAAATTCATGCTTTTTTAAATCTTTCTTTACATTGAACAATTTTGAGCAACTTTATTGTGATTTAAACTCCGTTTCAATTAAGACGATTTGCATCGTATCGTTGCGTAGAGTCTAAAAAAGCATATCGAATAGGGGAACTTTTTCCATTTAAAAAGCATCACTTCGGCATGAAAAACGTATCGGATAGATATCAATACGTTCCCTTCTGAAAGTGACATAAAATCTACCGGATAGCTTTTTAAGAGGATGTTTTTCTAATGGAAAGACTTCTAAAGATATATAGTTTTCAATTTTACGGAATCCTGTTTTCATGTACTTTTTCTTAACCCTATTAAACCCGGGGGGGGGGGGGGGGGGGTTTTTTTGCCCGCGGCCGAATTTTGTTTTAATAACTCAAAAAATAGTACTGCTATGCCTTTGAAATTTTGTCTCAATTAACAAAATCTTATTAAGCACATTTTCTGATAATTTGAAGTAATTATCTTAATTACATCATTAATTATGTGCAATTATGTAACACAAGGTGTCAATTTACAACCTTTTCCAATACAAAAAGGTCAGAAATTCAACTACTAATAACTTTTGATAAGGTAATTATTTTAACTTGAAACTTTCACAGGATGTTCAGTTCAATAAAAGAATCATGCTGAATACAAAAAAATTATACTGACGGCATCATTTCAAAATGGCGGCGGGGCCAATTTGTGGCGGTTTTGGGAAGATATAGCTCTGTAAAGAAAGGTATTTATTTTAAGAAAATTGACATTTGTGATGACGTCATCACGTAACCATAGCAACCATTGTTTATTCAGCATGATTTTTCTAGTTCTATTATTGAGGGCTACCTCCATACCAAATTTCAAGTTTCTAGCAAAAGCCAATCTGGAGTTATGGCCGCGGGCAAAAAAAGCCCCCCCCCCCCTCCCCCCGGGGCTACAAAAATCTCAAAAAGCCCGGGTATAATAGGGTTAAAAACAAACGAATTACGATAAATAAAGATAAGTTAATGGTACAATGCATTCAGTTTTATAAGGAAATGGTTCAATGGTGTTTCAACTTGTAAATAGTCACGTATTGATTTTGAAACTTAACGTTACGATATATCGTCTTAATGGAAATGGAGTTTTTTTTTCTTGCAGCAATCCTATCTATATCCTCCTTCTAATCAAAACAAGTAAAAAATACTTGAAATACAATAAACTTAACATTCAATATATAGAAATGAAAATGCACAGAGTTCCTTGAAAGGACAAAAGTCAAGCTTGACTCTTTGGTCGGCGAGAACAATTTTAAACAGGCTTTTTTTTTACTATTACTATTTTGTTCTACAGAATATGAACACTTTAGATTCACCTCTATGCTAATAAAATGTAAAAAGTAATACTTATATTGATTATCATGTTACAAAAAATCTGAAGGTTTTTTTATTATTCCATCACCTACTTTAACGCTTTCTAGTTTCCATGTCATATCACTTGTTGTCAAATGTCGGATTGCATCTCGAAATTCTTGTTCATCTCCTTCACCAATCACAATCTCCTTTGTAATCCTCACACCAATTGATAAAATTTGAAATGAATATAAAATATTGCTAAAACCTTTCGTTAGCACCAATCTATATATTGCCACATTGTAATTTATTTGTGATGATCTCATTAAAATGTTCATTCACAAATCCATTGGCCGTAAAATGCAGTTTTTTCAGTGATAACATAGGCGTCAAACGATGAAGCAATCGGTAGAATGAAAGTTGAGTCAGTTTGTTGCAAGACACTTCAACAGTTTCCACGTGAACAAGTACATCTAACAATGTACGAAAGATTTCATCTGTCAATGAACAATCCTCCAGCCTGATTGTACGTAAACTTATGTTTGTTGGTATTTGTTCATTGAGTATCATGTTGAATTGTTCGATCTCATCAAAATGGTCCTCCACGAATTCATTGCCCATAAAATTCAGTTCTTTCAGTGATGACGATGGGGTTAAACGTTGAAACAATCGGTATAATGATAGTTGCGTCAGTTCGTTTTCAGACACATCAACATGTTCCACGTGAACAAGTACATCTAACAATGTACGAAAGATTTCATCTGTCAATGAACAATCCTCCAGCCTGATTGTACGTAAACTTATGTTTGTTGGTATTTTTTCATTGAGTTTCGTGTTGAATTGTTCGATCTCATCAAAATGGTCCTCCACAAATTCATTGCCCATAAAATTCAGTTCTTTCAGTGATGACGATGGGGTCAAACAATGAAGCAATCGGTGTAATGAAAGTTGAGTCAGAAAGTTGTAAGACACTTCAACAGTTTCCACGTGAACAAGTACATCTAACAATGTACGAAAAATTTCATCTGTCAATGAACAATCTTCCAGCCTGATTTTACATAAAGTTTGAGAAATTAAAATTTGTTCAGATAAAGACGGGATATCCGTTTCAGTTGAACGTATAGGTAAAATGGTAAAATCAGGGATTTTGGCAAAACAATAGAAAATATGCATCAAATAATTATGATTGACATATTGTCCAATCGTTAGTTCCTGTAAAACATTTTGATTATAGAATTGTTCCATTAACTGTTTGATTTTTTCATACTCATCATCGTCGTGAATTTCTTTGTCAATAAATTTGAATTGGAGATGAATGCATCGGCTCATAAAGTCTAATAATGAATTTGGATCCATATTTTTTAAATCGTCAGGAAAGACTAACAAGGCTTTATGAAATCGAATGTTTGGATTCTCGTTTATGATTAAGCGTATTAAAAATAACATTGGAGTTGGTTTTCTATCTTTAATAGAATCCCCATATTCCAGCATCACTACTAATGGCAAACTACCACCGAAAAGGCGTGTTTGGTTCTCAAATACTGCATCAACTATGAGATCATTCGGTTTTAAATTAAGTTTATCAGATGATACCCAAATATTTCTTATTTCTTCGATTATGTGTTGCTCGAACTTCTCTTTGATTGCTGGCAGTTGAAGAAGAGAAAACAAAATATAGTCTTTTGACTCCCCGTAATTTCCACTACTGATTCCTTGAAGTCCAGCAGCAATTACTATTGATTCCCTTAAAATAGGATTCTTAAAGTTGATGACTTTGTCGTCAAATAAAATGTGAAATGACGCAAATATTTCTTGATATGTCAAGTGAAGAAATTGGTAAGTGATGATGTTAGATTCTCCTTTGTATGATTTCAATAGAAGACCCGTTTTTACTAACTCTTCTAAAATGTCACTTTCGCGAGCTTCAAAAATGATTTGATTTGTTATTAATGTTTCATAGGAACATTTTGAAATTTCTCTGATATAGTTGATTACTTCTTCACTGTATTTTTCAATACATTTTCCTAGGCTTAGCCTTTTACCATCCTTTTGACTTCGCAGAAATATCAAAACATTGTACAAAAGCAATTCTGTGGCGGTTAAAGGAGGTTTTGAAAATGGATTATCTTTGAAAATATTGACAATTATTTCCAAGTATAACGGTATAGTGCTCAATTTTTGCATTACTTGTGAATTTTTGATTTTGTCAAGCACATTATTGGCGTCCTCGGATTTTTCAAATGCCTTGTATACATAATTGCCTACGTTTATTTTATTAAAACCGCAGATTTGCACTGTTCTTGCCGGACGCTCAAAGGTTTGCTTGTAAAACTCCTTTACAGGAATAATGACATGAGGTCTCCCTACAACCATACATTTTATTGTATTCATAAAACGAGGATTAAGCAGCTGTTTAACAAAGTTGACTACCGGTGAATGATTACATTTGTCAGTTATTGATGTGATATCTCGCAGCTCATCAATACCATCAATGATTATCATCACATTGAAATCGTTTTGTTGTAAAGCATTGAGATTAGGGATTTTCGGGAATAATGTAGCAAGTATATCATCAACTCCTGCGTTTGACTTGAAATTCAACATGTTTAATTCCCGACACAAAATCGGAAGTAATAAATCATTTCGAGTACCTCCGTTTTCATCTTTGAAGAGTCGTCCTTTATGCCATTCAAAAACCAGCTTTCGTACCAACATGGATTTTCCCACACCGGCAACACCTTGAACGAAAATACACCGTTCTTTCATTGATACAACATCCTTATAAGTGATAAATTCTTTTTGAATATCCAAGTATTCCAAATGATATTGCCGATCAGATATAAGAGCTTTCTCGTCAACATATCGATCCTTGATTATGGCTAGGTCCACAAACATGGTTTGGAAATCTTTTTCTTGGAACACGGTATTGCCTTGAGGATCTAGCAGTGGCTTGCAAATGGAAGTTTGAAGATATATTTCTTCGACAAAGTCTCTGCAATCTTCAACTCTCATTGACAAATCTGGTAATGTTGAAAGAAATAAAAAATAAAAAATTAGAATTGATCTTTTCTTTAAAGTACTGTTAACATAATTTCAACACTTTAATACCAAAAAATACTAAATGTATTGAAAAAAATGACCAAAAATAAGATCAAAATTATCGTAAGTTTTGGTTTTGAGTACGAGGAGAAAATTTCTTCTCGCAAGTACATATTTTACCAACATATTGAATTTTGAGCTCAGCCTCAAATATACCTTTAAATATATAATGCAAGGATTAGGCTTGAATTGTTTTCAAATTCACTAGACTCTTTCATTTTGTATGACTATCCTGCCTCTTGAAAAACCCTGCAATTTTGCAAGTGCCATAGTTTTCAACGCCTTATCCAAACCTACCATTTTGTAATACTTAGTACTCTTCGAAATCAATCCATTGAATAAATGAAATAATTTGTAAAGTCAAATTGAAAATACTGTGTCAAATTTTGTGTCAACTAATTTTGCGAGTATAATTTTAAGTATTTCGAAAGATTTTAATTTCGTGAATAGGTGAAATCTAAATATTTTGCGAGAACTAGTTGTTGTGAATGGTGGAATGTGGATACATTTTTTGTAATAAAAGTTTATAACAGTTAAAAACCTAAACTTTCAACCAGAAGAAATATCTTTTAGCTCAATAAACAAAATATTATTAAACGTAATCGAAGATCTTTTCAAAAAAAATTGAAGCATTTCTGTGTTGCAAATCGGAATATTCCTCATAGTCCTCACCCTTCTCAATCAAATACCTAATATCTAATGCCGGAAAAATTTCGATAATTTGAAATTGAATCACTTTTAATAAAAAATGAATTTCGTTAGATTTAATTTCGCGAAGCGCAAAAACAAAAAGAATTCGGAAGAAATAAATTTCGTGAAATGCAATTCAAGGAAATGTAGCATTTCGCTATTGTTTTATTTGCTTAACGTATATCCGCATGAATTCATCTAAATTTCAGAAATGACTAAATTTTTCATATAGATTTCACTACTGTCTACTGAAACAGTCACATTTTGTAAATTAGAAAACTCGAAATTTTAAAAAGAACGATCATTGATGAGTTGACCAAAAGCGTCCAAAACATACTTTAATAAAGATTAAATAGAGCTTTTTTTCCTGTAATTCTCATATTCAGCAACGGTTTACCAAAACCTATAAACAATTTATAAATGAGTTATTTTATAGCAGGGTACTCAAACGTCAGAGGCACTGCCATGGTAGGCTGATTCACATAACTCTCTGTGAAACACGGGTTCCTAAGTTTTTTTGGCAGATCCCAACAAATACCGAGATGTTTTACTTCGATAGGCGATTTCATATCATTCCATATTCATGAGGTTAGACTTGATTCTTACGTTTACATTTAGTCTGGATGAATATTTTTAAAGCGAAAATTAGGTTGTAAATATCACTGTTGGCCAAGCCGTGGCTGTCGAGTGGACGGGGAGGCAGTCTTGTAACACAGAGGTCCCTAGTTCGGATCCTGCATTGCAGCAAAACTCTAATTTTTCTTTTATTACTTCAGTTAAGTTCAGAAACTTTAAATTTGTGACTAGGTTTCAGAAACTTAATATTTGTAATTTGGTTCAAGAACGTAGAAGTTTCTGACGTGAGACATCCGTAAGACATCGGCACGTTTTCTTACTATTTCATCGGAACGGCCACTAAATCAACATAAATACAAGAACCATACTAAGGAGTTTGGCAATTAAGATATTTAAAAAAATCCGTTTCAAAGCATTAACACCACTATAAGTTTGTTTAAAAATATGCAATGGGAACCTTACCCTTTGTTGCATTGGAGCTCAAAAGATTGTTTTGATTAGATAAATTTGGAATAAAACAAGCCACAAGAGCGAAAAAAAAAATGTTCATACCGATTTTCCGTTCAAAATTTTGCTTTTAATCAAAATCAGCCAATATACGCGCTTTTTTGTAAGAATAGGCAAATTTTGTTAACCCTATCTCCGCTGGGGGAGAAGACAAACCTTTCCCCTCCCCCCTGAGAAAATTTTTATCATAACCCTTGAAGGGTTTTACATATGAAGTTGAACCTTTCCTCAAATTTACTAGGCTACCAGTTTTAGGCAAAAAAAAAAATTCGATAGTTGCCTATCTTGCTGACGTCAGCATACTTAGGAGACCAAATTTAGTACAAACTTCTGTACTTTTTGATGAAATTTATATTTAATTAACTATTGATGGGGAAAGGTATAAAGTTGACTAATGATAGGGTAAAGGTATAAAGTTGAAATTTTGAAGATAGATGAATATTAATAAGAGAAAAGAAATGATGTCATCAAAATTGAGTATGACGTCATATATCTAAAATTGGGCGCCAAAAACGAAAAAATAATTTTGGAGTTTTTTGCGCTCGTCACTGCCAAAGGACTTGACTTTATGAAAATCTGACATAAAATATATGAAAGCCCTTTAACTTATATAGTTATGAGAATGTGGAAAAAGAAGTAAAACCATAAATAAGATCTGTATCAATTTAAAGACATTAAAAGTTTTAGAATTGGGGAATGATTCGTCCCCCCCCCCCCCTTGGCCTTATTTTAAGTCAAAAATGCCCGGCCTAGGCGAAGCATATTCTTACTCGTTTTATTGTTTTAAATAATGAATAATGAATCTATCAATTTAAAAACTTTTCGTGAATCATGTAATACCCTTCAAAAATGACAGAATTCCGTCGTACCGTTTAATAGGAAGCCCTTGTTCCACCCTGTGATAACACCAAGAAATTACGATGAAGATCCTGATACTCTCTCGAAAACGTATAACAACGTGTTTTAAACGACCTATCAAACAGTGTTGACACAGTCAGGGAAAGTCAAGGAGAAAAGGGTCTTTTAGACACTTGTCAGGGAATGTCAGGGAATTCAGAGAATTTTGAAAAAAGTTTTTTCAAAATTGGTCAGGGAAGAATTTCTATTGACTGCTTATAATATTTTTAGCAAACTGTTTAAAAATGTGTGAACACTTTCTATTTGGATAAGCCTGGTGAAAAGCCACGTGTTCTTCTCCTCTTTGTATTCGATTTAGACATTGATACATATAAAAGGTTTTAGAGGATTTGATTCATATAATTTGTCTCTAAATTAGAATTAACAATGATGGGTCTTTTCATTTTCAATGGATTTGGAGCATGTTTAAGGGGTTTTAGTGGATATGATTCTGAAAACTTTTTCTATATCAAACTTAACCATCTGCTTATTCGTAATGGATTTGAAGCATGGTTAAGAGGTTCTACATAATTTGACCAATTGATTTTTTATATATCACACTTGTTGTGTTTTCATGAAGGCTTTTTAAAATTTTACAAATAAGTATTACATGTCAGTAACTTTGATCTATAGATTTTGTATCTTTCTGTGAGTAAAAAGCTGTACACTTACGAGAATTTGTGGTAAATAAGCTGATAAGCACACTAATATTCAATAGAATATCTGGAAAGCATCACTTCAACCAACTAATAGCTAGGTTTTTTAAACTTTCTTTCTCGTCTGAAGTCTCCAAAAATATTACTGAAGAATTTCGAAACTAAAAAATATATCTAATGATGTACTCCCTGTTGCACGATAACTAATACATATGTAGATACATGTTAACAAAGACTAAGTTTTAAAGCTAAAGTTCATGTTTGTATTTATAGAGGAAACTTCTTTCTATCTTATTTTATTAATATCTGATACTTTTCTAGGCCAATTCCCATTTTCCCAATTTATTTTTCTTCTTCTTTTTCATCATCATTTTAGCGTCAAAACTTATTTGTTTTTGTTATAAAAGTGACAAAGTTTTTTTATTCTCTCAATGTCCAATCAAGTATTTCTTCAAATTTTAAATTTAAACATATCTAAGTGTAAATCTATTAGAACCCTCCACAATGTGTGCCATAAATCTGTGAACTAAAGATTAAAAATGAAGAATTCTACATACCGTTTAAAGAAATTTCTTTACTTTTCTGCGCACTATCATACGCGGTTTCCAATTCCCCTATTCTGCCTTCCATTTTGTCAAGCCTTTCTTCAAGTTTATTAATTTCTAGTTTAACCAAGTCATACGAATTTGTGAACTTAGCAAGTTCTTTTTGTATTTCACCTGATATTTCATTGGCATTTGGTACCTGTAGTAATTCATTTTCAAGATTATCAATCTGTCCTTGCATTGTGCATAGTTTTATATTTGTTGAGTCATTCTGGATTTTGAGTTTGGTATCAAATGATTCCTCTAAGTGAGTGAGGTTATCCCTCAAAAATTGAACCACTTTATTTGGCAATATGTTTTCTGATCCAAGGGAATCAAATTCATTTAGGTTAGGTAATCCGCCTCTCTGCAATATGTTCTTTAGTTCATTCCAAGATTGAAGAAATTCTTGTTGATCTTGAAAATCTTTCAGACATTTGTGTTTAATTTTGTTTCGGAATGTTCGAATTTCATCCACTAAATTCAACAGGGCTTGAGGCAACTGAAGGTAATTGTTCAAGGGAAGAATATTTTTGGGCCAATTTCTTATGACTGCACAAATTAATGTGACATCCCATGTGTAGGAATTTGATGTCTGACTATTAGGTGGACATAGAAGATCCCATTGATTTGCGTGGATGAATCGTTTAAGTGCTTGTTGTTTATGCTGTTTGAATATTACCATCACTTGCTGAAGTTGTTGTCCATTTGTCGGTAAACCAGTGTAGTTTGGATCATTATTTTTGTTATGCAAAATAATGGAAAGTACTTCGATTAGATATTCCACTCCAAGATTGAGTTTGTACCAAAACTCTATTGTGAAATTTTGCACCTGCAAAAAGAAACGAATTAACAAATAACATGTTTTCTTTTTATGAATGCTATTGCGCTTATTCAAGATGCTTCAATTTTCTTAATTTTGCTCGTATGCTTTTATCCATACTCTATTGTAAGAAATTTTTGCGAGATAAACATTTCGTGGTTTCAGGGTGTTTTTGAAAAGTGAAATCATTAATTCCCTCCTACTGGCGACTTATATCTCTACCCAACCCGCTGAGTTAAATTTAAAATCGCATTCTGTACTACGTTAATTTTTGTCACTGTAAAAATACCAAGACCCGAAAAAATCTTAGAGGCCACAACTTTCTTTTATAAAGGTTGCCTAACAGTATATAAAAGTTTAACAGAAATGGTAGCTTAAAGTAAGAAAATAGTTTGAAACAAAATTATTTGTGAAAATAGATTGACGGAAAATTTTGTGAAGAATATAATGAAGACTGATAATACGTCTCTTTAAAACTTTATAATCAAAATGCTAAGAATATTAAAAGCTTGAAGATTTTTTTAGCTTACAAAATTTCAAATTTCCAGCATGAGGCTTTCGGTGGTGAAAATTACCTCACCGTAATTTCCATAAGGTTCCCTGTAGGTGTTTCACAGGAAGGCAGGACCCTCATTGATAGCAGTTCAAAGAGAATTGCTCAAATGAAATAATAATAATTTTAGGAAAAGCAGGATACATGTGTTTTATGTGCGTGGCGTTCATAAAAATATGATGAAGACTGGGACTTCTATTTTTGCCCGTGGCCGAAATCTTTTTTAATATCTCCAAAAATATCTATGTTATGAACTTAAAACTTTGCAGCAATTAACAAAAACCTATTGAACACATTTCCTGATAATTTGATGTAATCATCTCAGACATATTATTAATCATGCATAACTATGTAACACGAGGTGTCAATTTACAACCTTATCCAATACAAAATGGACAGAACTTCAACTACTAATGACTTTTGATACAATAATGATAACTTTTGCAGATTGTTTAATTCATTAAAAGAATCATGAAGAATATGAAAAAAAAATTTAATGACGTCATTATTTCAAAATGGGGGCGGGGTCAATTTGTGCAGGTTTGGAATTGTTTTTCCTGAAAATCTGATGGCATGGTTACGAAAGATCTTTCTTTTTATTTTCAGAATATCAAAACAGAACTGAAAAATAGCAATTTTTTAGAAGATACAGCTCTATAAAGAAAGGTACCTATTTTTGATGACATCATCAGGTAACCATGGCAACCATTGTTTATTCAGCATGATTTTTTTAGTTGTATTAATAAGGACTACCTCCTTACCAACTTTAAAGTTTTTAGCATAAGGCAATCTGGAGTTATGGCCGCGGGGAAAAAAAAGCCCTTGGAGATACAAAAACCTCAAAAAGCTTAGGTACAATAGGGTCAACATATGCAAAGAGTTCGGATAATTTGGGTTTAAATTTTCGAAAATATACGAAGTGATGATGTCACTAACTATGATTTACAGTAACATGCTCCAATTTTGGTGGCATTTTTTGAATTATCTTTGTTATCTAATCTTCAATCCAACTTGAACTTATTCATTTTGAAAATTATGGTGATCTTAATTTCTACCTTCTAACCCGATCTGTATGGGGGGGGGGGGGGGGGGGGG
>JAUBWS010055267.1:6275-16886 GCA_032270445.1 Darlingtonia californica
TGTACTATCTTATCTGTATCTGTATCTTAGTACTAAGAGGCAATTCTGTATAAATATTTGATAAATAGATAAATAAATAATAAAATTTCGTAGTGTAGCTAATATATAGCTTGCATTGGATTTTGAAATTGAACTGCAGTATTGTCGCTGTTGTTGTTTTTTATTGAAATGCCACAGACTTATATTACATATATCAAGAATACATATACGGTAGAAAAGTAAAATTAACCGAAAATTCAGCAAGTCATCTATAATCGGTACAGAAGCATATTGGCTATTTTTAAATATTTAAGAGCACCAAAAGCATCACGGAAGAGAGCATCGGAAAAAGAACAAACCACAAGTAAAATAGTCGTTAGGAACATTCCGTTTGAAGCAACTGAAAAAGAAATTAAAGACTTATTTAGGTACATATTTTGTCGTTTCTTTTGAAATATGTGAAGAACCGTCATAATGTTGTTAATCGTACTAAAAGTCGTGGCTCGAAAAGTTTTAAAAGTACCCTTGTTATCGGATTTACGGTATGCTTAGCTGAAGGACGAAAAGCCTGTGCTCCATAGCTAACCATAGCGTGAGTAGCTTTGTTTCTTCATACCATATATTTCTCAGACACGCCAATATTCATAAAAGCCCCTATTCTTTAGCTGTCGAATTGAACTTACCGCCAAATCATCAAGGGAAATGTTAAAATTTACCAACCGCCTAATAGAATTTCGGCCGAAATTTCTTAAATGTACTTTAATCGGAGAAAACAATGCGAGAAAGATATTTGCGACTTACGCGATTTTTGGCCTTTTTCGCGAAAATGTATCTCGCAAAATACTTCAGATGATAAATTTGGGAAAATTATTTTTGAAATGCCAATTCGCAAAAATTCAGAAAATTTTGCGAGTTTTTGACGTTGCGAAATTTTCTCTCGTATTAGTTTCTCCGATCAAAGTATGTTCCACATTTTGAAAAGAGGCAAACAACAAAAATATTTAACCTGGGTTATATGCTTTTTATGTTTCGGTGAAGTGTCTAGTGTAACTGATTACTAAACCATTAAGCTACATAGGTGAACTAGAACTATACCGCTATTATTTCAAGTGCGTTTTGTCTTTTAGTTCGTTCGGTCATATCAAATCTGTTCGTTTACCAAAGAAGATGGCTGGAACTGGTTCACATCGTGGCTTTGCTTTCGTAGATTTTACTACTAAGCAAGACGCAAAGGTACGTCTCATCGTAAATCGAATTCACAACCCGCGGAGAAAATAAGTAAAACGCTCCTCTTTATGGTTTTTTTTGACGATTTTGATAATTTTTTGCAGAATTTTTGAGGCTTTTTCACCTTTGAAAAACCTGAATCGTAAAGGAAAATGGTGTTTCAGCGATGATTTTCATGGTTGGGTGGAACATGATATATCCAAGTGGTCTGACGTTAGGGTGGACACGTCCGCAGAATACGTTTGCGAATGAGTTTTCTGGACCACTGGACTTGGTTTGAAAAAGGCTAGCTAATTGTGAAAATGACGAACTTCAGGACAGAATAGAATGTTTACTGTAATCTCGACAATGTGCGCATTAAAATATCTTTTCAACGCTAGGTACTATTTTTATTGAGGAGTAGAGCGTGATGTCCGACCTGCCCGCCGTTGAGCATGGCCGACGAGTGACATCCAACGTTAAAATACTATTGCTCGAATTTCATCAGCAACAACAGTCTCTTATGTATATTCTTCACTCTTTCGTGATTCAGCCTGACCGCGAAATTTTCGTATTTCTCGGTAAAAAGTTTTGAGTCTGACGAATCTTCCAAAGCTTTTTTAACTGTGAAAGTTTCTTCTATTAAAGTACATTTTTTTGAATACTCCGTTTGAATTTTTTTATTGATATATTCACAAAATTAATTAAAACATCTTCTGATTAATTACATATCAAGATTTTATTCTCTTTTATATTTGACATGTATTATACTGAGAACAATTTAAATTTCCTTTAGCCCCAAATTATTTTGATAATTCCCTCCCACATACTAGGAAACAACTTGTATCGAAAACAATTTTTTCTAAGCGCCTAAGTAGGTGAAAAAACTCCTTCAGAGTTCCAGGATTCTTTCTATTATTTTTAAAGATTTTAAACCTAAGATGTTGTTTTTAATGGAATTTGGGCTTAAGGGAAAACTGAAACAGAAAAAATTGATTAATTTTTAAAAAGCCACGTGGTAGTTTTTAATAGAGACTGTTCAATCAGCTTGAAAATTTGTCGCGATATAGAAAATTCAAAATTTAATATTTCGGAATAAATTCTCGATTATGATATTCACCATTTCAATTTCGATTACATGACACGAAACATGAACGTTTTTTTATGTAATTACCTTTGTAACTTAAACTAACATTTCTCTTTCTTTTTTTTAACCAGACTGCATTCAAAGCATTGTGTCAAAGTACCCATTTGTACGGACGGCGTCTGGTTTTGGAATGGGCAGAAGAAGACGATAGTGTGGCGGCATTGCGTCAAAAAACCGCCCAACAATTTCACGAAGGAGGTACGTGTTTTATATAATCTTTTGCCCCGTAAGAACGCTCCTTATAGATCTTAGGCATTCCTTGTTCAAAAACCAAAGCCTCCGACATCTACGAATGCTTGAAAATTTATATGGCGCAATAACGTGTCCTGTATAGAAAAAGTCGTTTTGGTCCGCTAAATACATGCAGATTACTGGAAAAAACTTCGGTCATTATCTCATCCTTTTTCTGCATGAAATGAAAATTAGTGACGTTATAACAGACTGCATTTGCAGGACTGACCTTCTTTCCTCATATAACATTTAAATCTTGTTTTCATTTTCCCCATAGAACCTCAATCGAAGAAAAAGAAGGCTGATTTATTATCTACTTTAGGAAATACTCATGTTGAGCATGATTAAAAAAAGAACAAATAAATTTTAAATGATTTCTTAATACTTCATATGTTCCATTTATTATTGCCAAATATTCAACATTCTTCTGAATCAAAGATATATCTTAAACGCAGAAGACAATTTGAGAAAAACTTTGGCGATCGATTCGCGAAACTTAGTCAAAATTAATCCAGTATTTTCGAGTTTTTTTCTTTCTAATCGAACATTCTCACTGTTACAAGGTTCATAGGGGAATATAAAAGATGGAAATGTTCACTATAATATAAAGACGCAGAAAATCACACATATTAATATCGGGAAATGTTTGGATTATCTCAAAATGAATCCACGCAAAATTTCTCAAAATGCCAATTGAAGATTGATCTAACAATTTCATTTTTTTACTTCGCGAAAACTTCTCTCGCATCGTTTCCTTATGTAAGTATCACTCAAATCCTCGAAGAAATTAGTCTTCCGTTCTAGAGATGTTCATTTGCAAAGGGGGAAAAAGCAAGTATTCAGACTTCTGAAGGGTTAATAGGGGTGCCAGAGGAGAGCTCAACTATGACGGCCAAGGGAACAAAATCTAAAATGTACCACCAAAAAGGTACGATTTGTTTTAACCTAACCGTTGTAAATTATTTTAAGTTGAAAATCTGAAATATGTAGAGCTAGCACGTTTTGTCAATTTTTGAAGCTAAAAGAACAGAGGAACAACATATCAAAAATTAACTAACCATTCAATTTTTGGTAGTCGAATCTATTTGAAAAAGTTGAATTCAAGTTACGTAAAAGCCAACCAACAGCAGAAAATATGATCAAAGTTTGCTCTTTAGATGCTCATCTCAGCAAAAAATAGTCCAAATTTGACAAATGATCTCTTTTCGTCTACTGTAAAATACACACCCATAAAAAAAATTCGAACACTGGAGATATTCATCATTCACTGAAACTTATATTCATTTGAAGTGTTTACTTTACATTTTCCAACAAATTGGTCATCAATGATCAAAACCAAACACTATTCACTTTTTTGTCTACTCTTTCAGGTCAAGCTAATGGTAGTGGTACAAATATCGTCTGCATGATTGAAGACGTTATAGGTCCCCCCCCCCCCCCCTTTTTAGTTAAATAAAGGAATGATATTCTTCAAACCTATGATTCTAAAAATTTAGAAATATTTTGGTCACCAATTACTCTTTCATTTCCACGGCACGGTAGGGCGGGTAGTAAATAGTACAAATTTTAAGGCTTACAAATACAATTCTATCGTAAATATTCGTCATCAATAGCAAAATTTGGATACACAGACAATATATTTGTTTCTGTGTCTAACTTTTACATCTTTATACTTTACGGGGAGAAAGTTTCGCGAGAAAAAAAAAACGCGAAATATTAGGGATTTACTTTCGCGAATGAGTGATTAAATCTATTTCGCGTAAAATTATCTTTCGCGTTCAACTGGAAAACTGGATTTCGCGTGGGATAAACTTTCGCGATTTTCGGTTTTTGTGCAGTTTTTTTTCCTCTAAATATTCGAATTTTGACAAATATAACAGAGATTTGTTTATATCAAACATAAATTTTTCTTTCTAATTAGAAAATTATTTAAGTAAAAAAAAACATCAAAAGCACTACGCTCATCATATTCCTACTCGGAATCCTCATCACTTGACGACCCATTTTCATCATCACTCTTGCTTTCTCCATTTTGCTCGGCTGGTATAGCGATCATTGTAACATTTTCTTTCAATTCCTCGGTTGAAGGCAGCAAAGGGTCAAGATCATCGAATGGATCGATAGATGGAAGATTTGCTTTACCCACCTTAATGGCATCTGTAATACCTGACGCTCTCCATCCACTCTCGATGTATTTCTTCCCTTCATCCGATGTCATAAACTTGTAAAATTCGTTTTTTTTTTCAATTTAACTTTCGCGAATCGGCTTCCTAGGCCATTTTGCGTGGGATAAACTTTCGCGAATCCGCATGTCAGTTTTTTTCACGAGGACTTACTTTCGCGAAAATGACCAAGAAACGCGAAAACGCGAAACTTTCTCCCCGCGAAACTTTCTCCCCGTAAAGTAGGTCATCAGAGTCAAAACTTCAGTAAACCATTGCTTGAAAACTGTCTATGTTTCCGAATTTATAACAAATCTTTAGTCCGAAATTTTCCCGGCGAAATTGGCAATTAGTGTCCGAAAACATTTCCGCCGAAATTGTTGGTTTTGATGTAATCAATTTCTGCAATTTTATTTGGACTTCAAGGCCTCCCTGTTCAATAAATAATAATCTTGGTCACCAAGTGGGTTGAGCAATATTGCTTTTCTTCGTCCCATTCTGCTTGCTTGCTATCAAGCGTCAAAATGGATAACTTTTATAATCTCAACCAAGATAATGGCCAACTACAAGCTAAGCTATTGGAAATAAATCTGTCAATTGCGAAAATTAAGAGACTTCGCTATCTTTGAAATTTATTTTCTGTAAAATTTAATTGGAGCTTTACTTTCATATCATGTGATAAAAATTTCATAATTTACACCGTAGTTCACAGCCGAGTGAATTAGTTGACTTTATGAAAGTGTAAAGACTTCAGCTTTGAACGTAGTAACAAGTCATTTCTCAAAAGATTTGGTAGTCCTGCCTCCTCTTGTTTTTAGTTCGTATTCAATTCTGCTCTCTACAAATTCTCAGATACGAATAAACCAGCTACAAACTGCAATTGAAATCACATAGCACAATAGCGATAGACCATGGCTTGCAGGTTTGGATGCACCACCTAAAAAGAGAAGAAATATTTGGAATTAAATTGTATTAATAAGTTGTCGACTCCCGCCGGATCAGTAGATGAAATTTTAGAAATTGACTGAGGTAAAGCGTCTTTCAAGATGGGAGCCAACTAGTTATCATTTTTTACGTTCTATTTTACGGGACGGAAGAATTTCGCGATATATTTAAATTCGGGAAAACAGAGGCAGATACATTTGGAAAAAGGTATAGAAAATTTTCCCTCAAAACTTGCACAACATTTTTCAAAGGTGAAAATTCAATGTAAGACTTCAAGTCTGCGGTTGTTTCTAACATCGATACCAACTCTGTACAGTCCAATAACCTTAAAATGCATTTTGAAAAACAAAATTTAAAGTTTGAGCCATGAATGGCTAACTTCAAGCCTAATTTATTAAAATTTCACGGGACGAGGTATGTACGAAACATTTGCAAATAATTTTTCAAAAATGTGCATTATTATTTTTGCATTAAAAACGTTAAAGCTTACCAACTTTCCAAACATTCGGTTTGTGATTTTGATTTGAATTTGGATGGTTGGTCTTTTTATTTGCTGTCGAAACGGTTGTCATGCTAGAAGTCTTCGGTTTTGAAATATCGGCAATATAATCACTATAAATTCTATTGTTTATCAAATTATCAAAATCCCAGCTCGCATCATTAAGGATAACACCACCAAATTTAGGATACAAACGATCAATACTCTATAAAAAGATACATATATACAACAAGTTGAACAAGTATTAGTCCTTTTAGCCCTGCCGATGCTTGAGTTATCTCAATTTGGGTTTTTAAATATTTTTACGGTCCGGGACCCCTGGGTAGAAACCTAGGATATGCACAATGGAGCGGTTCCCGGTCAAGAAATTAATTATCTTAAAGATTTGCAAAATTTTGAAAATTTCCGGCACAGAACATGTTAAGAGGCTGTATTATACACCTTCAAAAATATAAACTAGGCCTATCCTACAAAATGAACAATTTTACTTACTTACTCGCGATTAATCGTTAATTGTACTTTAACATACGACTACTAGTACGAAGTCCAGAAATTCAATGTGAAATATTTCCAAAATTGATTTAAAATTCTCTGGGAATTGAAGGCATTTTGAAAAAGCTATCTGCACATCACAAGGGTTAAACACAAAATTAAAGAAGAAAGTTGGACATAAAACTAAAATATGTAAAAATACCTGCAACTTATCTTTAGCGTCAGTCAAGCGCAAAAATCTGGATTGATCAATTGTATTTTGCGGATGGGAAGGCAACCCGACCCAAATGTACGGACCATCGGATTTGATAGCATAATCATACCAAATTTGGAAAGCTGACTGAAATTTTGTCGGTTGGTTGATATTACAATTCTGGTCATCAAAATTGACAAATAGATGATCGAATGCTGTTATAGCCTTGCTGAAAGATTCTTTCATGATAAAGTTTGGATGAATACAGCTAGGACTTGCAGTGATGAGGTATTTCAATGGACTGATTTGGTCGCCATCCATAACAGATCTGAGTTCTTTGATGTAATCAACCACATATAATGGGTCCCCGTGTCGGATTTCCATATTAACACCATCCAAAATTGTATCACTAAGAAATGAAAATAGAAATTTATCATTGTATAGATCTTAATAGCAGATATTCTGCGGGTTTGTAGTTTTGTTAAATAAAAATCTCGTGATTTTTAGCAGCTTTGCTTTTTAGGGGCAACTTTGAGAATGTACAGCAAAATGTTTTTTTCGTCATTTTTATAATAATGTCAAATTATACACTCTATACTCCACCCCACCCCACCCCACCCCCTTCCTTCTCGCGGACCACAGTACGGGTCACTCGTCATGGAAGGGTTAACCAGCAATGATAAAAACTTAGAAAATGATGAAAACTTAGCCAGTTCGACTCACAGTCGTGTTTCATGACATGTTTCCAAATTTCATGGCAGCTCGTTAATGCGAAAGACTTGAAATTTGAAAATCTTTAATTCCATGTTTTCTCAATGATATTTAGGCTACCAAAATGTAGTTTGGAGGCATTTTCTAAAAATTTGTCTCGTTTAAAAGGAGGTTCTCACTTCCGCAATTGTTTAGGTAGCAAAATTGTGCTTTTGAGGGACAACGTTGGAAAAGGACTTCAAAGTCTTTTGATTGACGAAAATGCAAGAAATTAGAAAATTAGAAAATTAGTACATCTTACCCGAATGTTCTTGGTAAATTTTCTTTCTTTGCATCTTCCAACCCTCCAAGGAATAACTTCCACATTGTATGGGCGAAATCTTTCGCATCTTTCGTCCCTTTGAATCCGAAAAACCGTGTACTTGCACCGATATTCAATAAAACCTTTATACCCTTCAATTGGCAGAATTTTATGTCCGATCCCATTTTCGAACATTTTAGGTACGTTTTGTAGTCATCAGCAAACGGCTTATAACAATGATTGGCGAAATTCAAACCAGGAAGATTACCTACACATAAAACGGGACGATTAGTAATACAGGAAATCTTAGACGAATATCTAACATATTTGGAATGGTCGCGTGTCGGCTACACTAATTTTTATAAGCATAATTCTGTAAATAGAATTATTTAAGAATTTTGTGATTTACCTTGAATATATGCCTCTCATAATATGTACCGATTACATTAGAAGCTATGCTTGATACTTCTAGAATAATACCCAGAACTATATTTGTTGCTGTCACACTTATGAAAATTTGTGTAGTGCATACATAGACTTATGTCCAAAGCACACGAGTATCTTTATAGATATAAATATCGAAATATATTTTAATTCAAGCTCTTTCATGACATAATTGCTCTTTAAGTTCCCCACGAAATCAATAAAATTTGTTACAAGATTATTTGTGGAAAATTTTGACTTAAAATTCTTCCCGTTGAAATTGATCATTCAAACAAATCTTAACACTTTTTGAAATTTTCAAATCTTCATGAAAACCAAACACTTTTTAAAAACGGACAAATCTTCTTGGGCGGTATCCAATCTTTACAGGGTGTTTAAAAAATGTCACCCGTCATAAAAAAATGACATTTGCTACTGTATAGAATTTTTTTTTCAGGGTTTCGCAAAACTAAATTGAATGAAACTAAATAGTAAAATATTTGATTTTTTGACAACTGACAATTAATCAAAATTATAATAAGATTAGATAATTACAATGATACAAAGGAAGTTTGTTGTCAAAACAAAATTGTTTTGAAAACGAGACCAGACTTGTATGTAATAATTCCAGGAAAGGTCTTTTCCACGAAGTTCACAATTTTTTGCAATCCGCGAAAATCAATTTCGCAAAAATGTAAGAATTTTGCGGTTTTTCCTACAAAAAGAGAAATTTCACCTTTATTTCGGTCGTCTGAATTGTCATCTAACGTGTTCAAGATAATCGTATCATATGAAGCAACTTGGCAAATTTCATAAAGTGATTTTTCTGCATGTCCTGTTGTTCCTTGTGCAAGATTCGATCCCCAAAATACACCAACACCGAATTCTGAGAAAAAAAGAAATACGTCGTAAAATCTTTACTCTTAAAGGTCGTTGTTCTTCCAATTCTCTCTTTGTTTGGATAGGTCAGTCGTTGTTAACCTAGCCTTTTAACTAAACCTGGTTTAGTCGGTAGAGAGATCACCTTGTGATCGTTAGGTCCCTGGTTCGAGCCCGTCCTTCTTCAACACAATGTTGAATGAGTAGCAAAAGGTATTGTGGAAAACAACTGGGAAATGATAGTAGGTTTGAGGCTACACCTAAGCGAGTGTCGGGCTTTTCCACCGTAATTATCAGCTTATTTGTATACTTACTTACTTAACACTCTCAAAGTTGAAAGGCCCATTTCTCCGTGAATTTTATGAGTTCATAATACTACTGTAGTTATTTTTTTAACTTTATCATTGTGATAGATTTTATCAAACTTATTGACTTTATATTCTGTAAGTAGAGAAAAATCGAGCTATAGAAATACAATCTGAGTCATTGCTTTTGTGAGTTCAGCAACTACGATACAGTATACATCTACGGAATCTTTTGAATTTATATTCCGAAAGGAGAGAAAATAAGGATTTAGAAGTAGTCATTGGTTTTGTGAAATCAGCAACTACAAGTACTGTATCTCCATATAGATGTCCCTACGAAGGAGGTATTTTATCAAAAACTTTGACACTTACTTTTCGCAGCTTGCACTGTTGTCTGAACATAGGGTTTAGTTGTTTTTGTTGTGGGTGTAGTTGCTGGCGTGAAAAGGGCGTAAAGTAGTTGTGAATATCGTTTATTCTGTGGTTGAACCAATGCCAATGCAGAATCGTCCCATCCAGCATCGTTTATTACAACTCCTTTAAAGTTTGATAGTTGTCGTAATTGCTTGTAAAGAAAAACAATGGATTAAAACTTGAGTACTCGAGGCTAATTTGAAAGCATCAACCAGGCCATTCACATTTACGTTTCTCTTAGTTTCCCTTTTCGAAAATGTGATGTGATCAAGTGATAAAATCTTTTGGGAAATAAATTTATAGAAGTTTCTTTTAAATGTCTTCAAATTTTAAATTTTGCATTCTCACGAGACTTTCAAATAAATCTTTCTTTCATACATTGAAAACGAGGCATTATCTGCATCTATGATTGATCGATTTATTCACAGAAAGGAAATTATCTGTATTCAGCTAAATTGTCATTAGATTTCATTCGAATACACATTTCTATAGGTCGTAATTTAAGATGTCCTGCTTGGTTTTGGGTAACTATCTGCTGCTCATAAACTTTCACTTAATAGAGAATTTCTATTAGCTGATTCAATTATGTGGACATGCTAAATTAAACTCATAAAATGTGAATTTCAATTGATATTCATGTTGAATCAAGACAGTAAACATTCTGACAGACATTTTTATGATAAGCGTTCTGTCTTTACACAATAATACGACAGCGCTTTTCGCC
>JAUBWS010055289.1:0-16885 GCA_032270445.1 Darlingtonia californica
TTTTTTTTCAATTTTGCTTTAGCAGAGTCGAACAATACTTAATCAAACGCGTATACTTTTTTTTGGGTCACCCGGTAGTTTTCAGCGTGCATGCAAAATTGTGAAGTATTTTGCTCTTCTTAGAACGTCGAGTCGCATTTTTTTTATCATAACTCACTCCAATTTATGCAAAAATTACTCATCAAAGTATAATATGAAACTTTAACCATATTGGAATACATAATAAACGTTAAAAATATCTAAATTAATAAGATATTTACAAATTGATCCTAAAGTACTCCAAATATTAAAAATTTGTCACTTCCAACATATAGTGTATATGAAAATACATTAATATGTAAGGTTCATGAGAATTTACTTGTTTGTTCACCATTTATCCCAAATTTTGTGATTTTTTGGCTTTATGACGTAACAATTTGGTACAGTCCAAAAAAAACATGTCCTTATACTTTTTTAATATGACCGTATCTTCCGAAGGAAAATAGCTTTTTCAAATATGTTTTCATATTTAGAATGTTAAAACAATAAGCTTTCATAAATAAATTATCTCAAAAAAATCCTTTATTTGGTTTTTTTTATATAAGTCTTGAAAACAACAAACAGCAGTTCAACTTTCTCTAAGGTAATATCATGACATTTTTCCTGTCCGAGAATACAGTTTTCACAAATTGGAAAATGGAATATTGGTCAATATAGTCAAACTTTGCAGTAAAAATTTGGGATATTCTCATGTGCGGATTATTTTTTGGTCTTTTTTGGTGATTCTCAGAATTTGACTTCTTCGAAGGATGTGATGGAGCCTCATAAATACAGCTATGAGACATTTTTCTTCCCCTTGTAAATTATTGTTTTTGAATTAATAGTCTATTCTAGAGTCTGTTTTAAAGTCTTCTGCGGGAACATGAATTCTATGGAGAGAAGTTTTCCTTCTTTCAGAAAGCAACTCCCTTTGTAAGCTAATTTTAAATTAGAGTTATCTACTTCTAGATACTAAACAATATTCTTTTATTGCCTCCATCGCAGGAAATATTTTCTTGTCTATGGCTGAGCTTAAATTCAAGGTTTTTTTGTAATGAAAACTTTGTCAAAGTACAAAAGCAGCCAAGGAGACAATTTTGCGAAATATTTGCTCATAAGTTATCCTGGAAATTTAATTTTGTTGAGAGAAAATTTCAAAAGCTACTTTGATGGAAAGTGTGATATGTTCGGCCAAATAAATGCCGGCTACAATATTTTGGCTTTCCTAGAAAAAAGGAACAGATATGTTGTATTTTGGGCTCCTATCTATTTCTTTCTCGGGTCCAATATTCTAAAAATACGACATGTTCTGAGATGATTTGATGATGCCTGTAAATTTTTTTTGATTTCCTGGATAAAAAGAATGAATACTTTGTGTTTTGGGCTCGTTGGATGAAGGTAAAAAATGTTGTTGCTATATAAATAGATTTATTTACCATCGGTATAAACCCGCTGATGAATATGAATATTAACTTGGCACCCACAAAGATAATACCAATATTTATTGAATATTGAAAATCTTCCATCCGCAATTCATTTTCATTAATTTATTTTGTGTATATGAATACCATCCTGATAAATATATCAATACGTTTTTCATGATTTAATTTTTATTTATGATAAACCGTGGTAGATATATCAATTGTTGTAAAGAGAAGTACTTGCAGTCGATAAAAAGTTCTAGGAAGAGAAAAATATCCATGTCAAAGATGAAAGTAAAAAACAGGATAAGTTTTGCATTGTAAGTATGATAATTTTGTAAAACTAAACTCGGCTAACAAATCTTTAATAGATAGCCTTCCAAAACCCCATATACTTCACTTTGAAATAATTACCTTACTTTTTAGTAGCTAGCCCAATTTTATGATAATGTTCACCGCATTCTTAGATAATGTTTTAGTTTTGCTACTTAATTAGTAGGAGTGGATAGCTCAGTTGGCAAGGCGCTGGCCTCGTAATGCATGGGTGATAGATGTTAAGGATTCTAATCTCACACGCGGCTGCTGTTACTCTAAATATCGACTTTCGCGTCGGTGCAACTATCGCAAGCAATGGTTGTTACTCCTTGGGTATTAGCAGTTGCGTTCGATGAGAGCCTACAACATGAATCAGTTATGCAATCACGGGATAGTTGCGCCTTGAAATATGAGGTAAACACTTCACAGCGCAGGCCCACAGCAGCAGCAGCTTAATGTTCAATTAATTAAAAGAATCATGCCAAATGTAAAAAGTTTTTTTATGAAAATCTCATGGCATGACTATGAAAGGTTTTTGTATTGACTTTCAGAATACCAAAACAGAATTGCAAATTAGCAAATCGTTAAGAAAATATAGCTCTGTAAAGAAAGGTACCAATTTGTCAAAAGTCTACAATTGTGATGACGTCATCTGGTAACCATGACAACCATTATTTATTCATCGTGATTTTCGTAGTTGTACTAATAAGTGCTACCTTCATACCAAATTTCAAGTTTCTAGCATAAGGCCTTTTTGAATTATGGCCGCGGGCAAAAAAGCCCCCATAGGGTTAAATTCACTTTCCAACTGAAGATTGTCGAATACGGACATGAAACTCTGGAGATGACTAAAACTCATTTACATATATATATATATATTTTGCCTAAGTTTTTGTAACAAAAAATTGCTTTGATTTGAAATAATTTTTGTCACGTTTTGCAATAATATTGTAATAAGAAAACTTAAATTTACCAGCTTGGTTTATAATAGGATAACAACTTCTATATGTAAACCTGTTATACTGAAAGGTAAGATATAGCCTGTGAAACTTCATACCAATTTGTTTATGCTAGAAACCAAATACAAAACTTTGTCTATAAATTTTTGAAACCCGTTGACATTAATTTATTACTAATGCCACAAAGATAAAAATGGTTGGTATAAATGTTACCATAAAAAACTATGATAATTTCCTTTTTTCTGACTCATTCAAAACAGAAGCACAGAAAAATTACTTTTAAAAGTCGGGACTGAGGTGGAAAGCCGGGTCCAATCTATTACTTATGCAGTAGTAAACGGTCTAGCCAAGAATGTCGGAGAATCGTTTAGAATGCCTGAGCTTAAAACAGCAGACTGATTGTTTAGTAAAGGGTGGTGCATTGGTAAAGTCAAACATACTACTGTTTAAGAGTAGAGTTGTCGGTTCGATCTCCGTTCCTGCCGAGGTTTAGTTGCTCTGACTAAAAAACAGGCCTCTATTTATCTGTATCCTTTTTATTTCAGATTTACTGTGCTGTTAGTTCATGACTTTTTAATATGCAATGGACAGAACCTAAAAATGAAGGAAAATAGATGTTCTACCAAAAATTCATCGACACAAAGAATGAACAGTTTGTTTATTATGGAGTATATACACAAATTGTTGCATGGAATATCAACATTGAAGGAATGCTACACAATTTGTCATGGTGAAACAGAATGTACTTATTTTTCATACCACGAACAAATGAAAGATTGCTTACAGTTCCATACAAAAGCATCAGATGGAGCTATCTCAAGATTACTTCATGAAAAATGGACCTATGGCAGGACGAGACAAAATGGACAAGTGAGTATGATTTAATGATATATGAATAGCCATTTAAAACAGGAAATTTCAAAGTAAATTATACTTTTGCTGCACTTTGTATGGCTATATAAAACGATTGTCAAAATCAAACACACGCCACTAAACTCTCGCGGCATTAGCAACGTCTCACATCAGCTCACACTTTATCAATCTTAGTTGTTCTTTCAGTCATTTGTAAGCACTATATCATTGATATTCATGTTGAAAAAGGTTCAGAATATAAGAATCCTGTGGAAACATAACTGAATCTTATAAGAAAATTTTACCAAGGCTCTTTGTTATTCTTGGAACATTAAACAAAACAACAAATCTATGGCGTCTGTTGTCTTATAACAATACATTCCGCAAGAACGTCCACTGTCATAAAGGATAAGTATAATTTAGTATAGTCTAAGGATATTTTCAGGTTCAAAGCTATAATTTGTTGAAAAGAATATTTTCAATTTTTTCCAGCTTCTTATTTATGTAGAGAAAAGTTCTTGTACAAAAACATACTGTCAAAACACCTGTCTCAAAGACATTCAAGAAAAGTGTAGCGGTCCGTTTCGAGGTGGAAATTGCGATATATATACAGGTAAGTTCATATTGAAAAGTTACAATATTCATATTTTTAGAATAAACAATCCAAAAATCTTTCCAGGATTTCTTAAAAATGGCTATTAATTCTGCCCTGTGCGTCAAGTGTTACCAGGAAGTCAGGATCTTTATTTATAAGAACTGAAGAGGCCACTCTTGATAAATAATCAAATCATTTATTCATTCATTCAAGGTAAAGCGCGTCTTGCGACGAAGTTTTGAGAATTAGTGGCCTAGTGTTAGTATCAGCCGTACAACGAGGGAGTCTATCCCCTTTTCGATTGCACTAGACTAGAGAGATATATTGCTGAGGCGGAGCGCTACACCTGCCATCAGCTCCTTACTTACCGCGCAGATCAGTTTACCTTCTCTATGCTACTCATGCGTTGAGTGGACGAGGGTCGGGCTCGAACCTTTCGATTGCAAGGTGAGCGCTCTACCGACTGAGCTATCCGACCCTTGATTCATATGAAAGAATAATAAATATTATATATGATGTTCTTTCTAAAGATTTCTAAAAGACAACTCCGTGGGTATATTCAATTGTGTTTTTCAAACTAATTCCAATTTTCAAACATTCAAACAAAGAACGTAATGTTTGTATTAAAAACTTAGATCAGAATCGAAATATATGTTTTCTTTGCTAAATATGCAGCCTGAGGCATGGTCTCCCTGTCAATAATTTTCAGGAAACAGAAAAATGAACGATGTAAATCATACTTTTCAGAATGGTATGTAAAACACACTTTTCCAAATTAACCCATCGCTTTAACTTTTCTCTACTCTCTGTAAATTTTTTAATTTGTTGAAGACTGGTATTGATACAAGAGGGTGTAAATGTTGTTCTAAATAATGTCCACACAGCCCAACAAGTTATTAAATATTAATCTTTTTTTTACAATATAGGTGTTATTGATTCATGCAAAGCGGACTTGTCAATTCGATTGGAAGGTGTTGGGACACAACCCTTAGCAACGGTTGTCAATGATGAGCATTACAATGTGGGATTTGAAAACATTGTGGCCAAAATGTTCTGTAGCGATGGTTATGGTAAAACTTCAGCATGATATTTTTTGTTGATGTTCATTAGCCCTTTAGGTGCCGGTATGTTAAAATATTGAGAAAAACACTCCACCACATAGGGTTTTTCCAGCAAAAACGGTCATCGGCACTTAAAGGGTTAAGTTATTTCAAAATCTTTTGAAACGAAGATTCACCGTTGCTTCCTTAAACTAGTTGGACTAGAATTGAAACTTCCACCAGTAAGATTAACCATTTGGATGCAAAATTAAGTACATTTTAGGAGAAGAATTTTTCACAAGTTTCGCTCTGCGTAGCATATAAAATGATAATTTTGCGATTAGCCAATAAACGATTTCAATGGTAGCGTTCTTTAAGTGTATTTCAGACTCTGAGAATCCTTAGATTTTGAAAAATGAGCTATCATAGTATGACTGCTAGGATTCATAGGATTAATATGATGTCGCATGGCCAAGGGAACAACATCAAAACGCGAAGTTTTCTTTTCTATGATTTAAACCTCTTTCCACCTCATAATACCGAACTTGCAAGAGATTTCAACCCTCCAAAGGTTGCTTTCAGTAAAACATGACTTTTATGCACTAATTTACAAAAGCGATCACTTTTTCTACCCCAAAATCTAACAAGGTAGATCACATTGAAGTTATATCACTGCACAAAACACAAAATTTCAAGCCTAGAAATCACATTCACGGCATAAAATTCTACGGGATTTGTATTCGAACGTTTTGCACACTGTGATTGAATGTTTTAAATATGTCTTTTGGACGTACTGAATGAAACAAAAACATCTTTGACGTAATTTTTTTTAAAGATATCAGGAAAAATGATCGGGTAAAAATTTCGTTCGACTTAAATTTAGCCAAGGATAGGTTATCACGACGTCGTATTTGTAAGACTATGCAAACTCTGATATATTCATTTTATCACAGAATACTCGAGGATCGTCTCAAAGAATGGGCTGTACTGTTTGGTGATAATCGATGGTGCTTGTAACCACGAAGAAACACATTGGCGCAAAGTTGTTTACAAAGATATCACAAGCCCACATTGTCGTGGTTCTTCATCAATCTTTGGATTCAACTGGAAAGATGGTACCATTATGCATGCATGTACTGGACACCAAGTGTGTTTTGGTGAATTTAAATATAACAGTTTACTCTACATCAAACCAACTTGCCCTGACACAGACGTTAAAAGCAGATGGACCCGAAATCTTTGTACGTAAAATGCGTTTGATATGCTCAGTATAGTAGAAAAACAGAAAACAGAAAAAAGATATCACCAAGCCCGATTTGTTTTGACCAGATACGTTTGAAATCAAAATTGTTGTTAACATCAGCATTTTATAAGGAAAACATAATTTTTTGGATTTATTGCTGACGTATGCATGAAAATTATTTATGACTGCTTATCATAATATACTACATTGAAGTTGCAAGATATAATAATGTTTTAGCTTCAAATATTTTTTTCCTTTTGAGATGATATTCAAGTTAAATTTTTGTGGCGTCATCCTTATGATTCATCTTTTAATTACTCCAGACCAGGATGACTTGACATATTTGTCTGAACAAAATCTTTCTTTATGCCATTAAAAATGCGCTTCTTGTGAGCCCTATTTAATAACATGCTGATGAATTATAGCAATGCAAGCATTTTGTATAAAAAACTAATTTTGCTCAAGGAGGGACCAGCTCTCTCCGAAAATTTTGCATAGAGAAGAGTTCTAGACACAAACCTTGGCACGCATAATATCCATCATACAATTTAGAACAGTTTGACGAGAAAAGATTTTAATGACCTCATCAGATACTTGTTAGTGTCAGCATGCTCTTGAAACTCATTATAATATGCTTTAGCCTGGATCAGGAAATCAAGAATATTCAGTTGTGATGATTTTCATACATTTTTAATTAGCGGTTTCAAGTAGGTAAATTTGATATAAACCAATTATTTTAGGTCAATTTTCTATTAAGTCGGTGTTTTGAGTAAATGCATTTGCAATTATTTAAATCTTTTCTCAGTTGTTAGAAATAGCCAAAGAGCTGTAGCCAAAACTCCTTGATTTAGCGATCTTATTTGAATATTGGGAAAATCTTCTGTTAAACAAATTGACATTTATTGGTTCATTCTGATTTTCATAGTTATGAAGTGAAACATTTTTCCTAATAACGATTTTCCTTTCTTTCTTTACTGAATTTAGTTGGAATTTTGCAATTTTATTATGCTCACTGTCTGAGAACATTACAAGTTTCTGATGGATCAGCCCTATACGACGAAAGCTCATGTCATGACACAAACTTCGCCTTCGCTTTCCCAACCCTGCGTGAGTATTACACATGTTTTTAATAACCGTTTAACCCTTTTTAGCATTTAGGTGGGCTCCAATGCCCTCTTTGTTGTTTTTTAGTAACTTTTGAAATATTCATTGTTTTTAATAAAAGTTTGCATGCAATTTTCATTTTCATTATCATGACGTTACTCTGTCATCTTATAATTGTCATTTTTAGTGGATTTAATTTTTCTGTTCTTAGGGTACACGAATTGTCTTTGTAGAGATTTTTGTACAGAACTTTAGACACTTAGTTTTTGCAATCAATTAATTTTGAGATGTTCTTGAAAAGGCTCGAACACAACAAAACTTTATCTATGCGAAATATTTTCAACGTATATGGTAAATGGGACGATTGGATCTACATTCTACAAATTGAAACAAGACGTCAAGTACATGTGATAATCTCGATGAACTGTGAAATGTCTTTTCTCAATTTATAAGCTGGCTGGCTAGTTGGTTGGTTGTTGACTGACCGACTGACCGACCGACCGACTGATTGATTCATTGCTTCATTGATTGATATTTCTGATCTATTATAGCTCCAGGGCCGGTCAAAGTGACATTCTATCTCGATAATTCGCCAACTGTACAAACACTAAGCCGAGCAGACAGTTTGCTATTTCAACTTGGACTACACCTTGACTATTATTATGTAATAGCAGAAACCTATTTTGTACCCAAACAATCAGGAATACACAAGTTTGTAGGGATGGCAAACCATTGGATGAAGTTGCTTTTTTCGACTAGTGAACAAGCCTCTGGCGCAGTACAAATTTGCCATGCTGTATATACAGGTTATGGCAGTTGGAAGTAAGTATTTTGTTTATCAACCAATGTAGTTTTTTTTCAAAGTCTTAATTTTTTGTCCGAATAAATCTTATGTAAAAGACAGGCATCATTAAAGTTAAGTGGGTTTCATAAAAATTTAAAAAGTTAAATAGGAGTCATTAAGGAAAATGTGCTTCAAAACTATCATAAAAGTTTCAAATGTCAATAAAACCACTTTTTAATGAATTTTGCCATATTGTTTAAATGTGTCAAATCTTTACAACTTGTTCTGACTCTTCTGGGCAGCACAGATTGACGGTAAATTTGTTAATGAGTCTTTTAGTGACAGACTAAACTAGCTTTAGAATTTTCACAGAAATAATAGTTTTTTGTTTCAAAAAAAATCTTTTTTTTGTGAGTCTTGTAAATCGGTCATTATAACTTTTACGAGAATTTTGGAGAACATTATAGTTTATAACTCTAGTTCTACTTTTTCATTTTTCATGAAAAATGCGTCATTTTGTTAAAGATCTTTCAAAGAAGTTTCTGTTTCTATTTTGTAGAAAATAGCCAATATTAATTGATATAATTGGAATTTTTATTTTTGTATTTCCAACATTCTGATACACACTGTATTTCAATTTTTTTTTAATAATGATATAAAAATCAATTAAACTTTCTTACGATACAGAACATTGTCAACACAATGAACTACTACTTAAAAATTCAAAATTTGTAAATTAAAAATTTTATGAATTTAATATCTTCTTTTATTTTCGAATTTTGTATCGAACAAGCTTGAAGTGAAGATTTACAACTCATTTATAAGTTTTATATCAAAATTTAATATTTTTATTAAAATGTCGTTGCTTTTTCACTTTTTTGTGCGTTTAATATTTTAGGTCTACTTCAATTGGATTTCACCTTCAATCTGGTTCAAGGTACTACATGAAAATGACAGGCCATGAGAATTATGGAGGTGACTATTTCGGCGTTGGAATGTACTTACCAAACAGTCAGTCTCCAGTCCTCATTACGCATGATTACCTGGCAAGCTTTGTGTAATTATGAGTCCGGCTGGTAAAATCCAAACGATACGAATATCCCCTGAAGATATTTATAGCAAACGTTCAAAAAGTTCACTATAACACATGTGCAGAGAAAAAAAACTACTTTGATCATGTTGTCTTAACGAAAAATTTTGCCAAACAGAACCTTAAAAATTGACTGTTGCGCAATGTTACTCTGATGTTTGGTCATTTTATAAATGTATATAACTCCTTTGTATATAGTATTTGGCAGTAAACTCTAAGTGGCTTATTTGTAATAGCTAAATATAACACCACGCATGCATTAATATCCTGGTACGAGAGACAAATAAGAAACATGTGAGATAAAAATGAAAAATATTAATGGGAAAAAATGAAGCTGAAAGCAACTAATTTAATGACTTAGTTGCGTAATCCTCTATGGGTCTTCGCACATTCGCGTTTGACGCATTCCTTCCACTTCTCCCGGTCTTTGGTGTTTCGTTCGATTGTTAGAAGAGGGATGCCACAATCTTCCCAAATTTGGCTTGACCAACGCTTTTTAGGACGGCCACGTTTTCGTTTTCCGTCAAACCACGTCATTCGGCGTTTTTTCACAATATCCAGGACGTTGACCTTTAACCCGAGTAGATGACTTAAATCGTGTATACGACATCTGTTCGTTCAAATTTTTCCTGCCATGTCCCGTAGGCAATCATTTTCGAAAACCCGCATCCTCGAATCTTCAATGTCTATGTTTTGCAAGCGTAGGTAGAAATTGGCAAACTTAAGGCGCTGTAAAGTCAGAGCTTTATTTTGTTTGGAATTGAGCGTCTTGACCAAATGTTTTTCTTTAGTTTTTCGAAGGCGTTACTTGCAAATGTGATTCTGCTTTTTAGATCTGGTGTTGTTTCAGGCACGACAGAACCGAGGAAGGTGAATTTTCCTATTTTGTCAGCGATTTCATTTTCGATTAGCACGTTTTTAGCTGTTCCGGTGATAAAACATTTTCAAAATTAACGCTAGTTTTTCAAAAAATATCCATTATTTTGCCTTTATAATGCTTGCCATTTTTACACCGGCACTTTTAACGCCGGTGGCCAAAATATAATACTATTTAGGGCCCGCGTAAAAAAGGCCAATAAGGTACATATATCTGAATGGTATTGACATATTTCTGATTAATTCCGCATGACGCCAGATGGTGCCAAACGCCAATTTGAAATGAAAATGTAGTTGAATGTTGCCTTTGTTTGCTTTTTCAATTATTTGCTGGACGATGAAAATAGCGTATAGCGTAATAGTGCCTCGACCATACGGAAAGCCATACTGGTTTTCTTTGAGCTTTCTTTTCACTTTTGTCTTCATTCCCTCTAATAGTATTTTCAAGAAGACCTTGCCAGGGTTGAATAGAAGGGTTATCGCACAGTAATTTTCACGTATTACTTTGTCTCCCTTTCGGTAAATAGGACTTACAAGCCATCTTCGAAAATTGAATTTTTTCAGAGGTAAGGATTTGATTGAATATTTTGTGGTGCAAGTCTGACATTTTTTCGCCTCCCACTTTTAAAACTTCACTGGTAATGTTATCTGCTGCTGGCGCCTTTCGCTTTTTTATGGTTTTTATCGCATTTGCTATTTCATCCTTTTAATTTCTGGAACATCTTCAGAGACAACAATAAGGGGTTCAAATGATTGCAGCGCATCGTCATCGTGATCGAAAGTCGTATTTAAGTGTTTTTTAAAAATGGTATTTCTAAAGTTTCAACACTTTATCTTGTTGCAAGCGCTTTTTTCCTTCGTCATCTTTTATTACAGTCAAATGTTTCTTTGGTTTCCCTTCGAATTCTTTAACCGTTTTAAATAGACTGTGACTGTCTTTTTTTCTACAATGTTCTTCAAGAATTCGAACCCTTTGTTCGATTTTTCTGTATTTGAGTGTTTTGCGGCTCGTTTCACTTCTGTATTTGAATACACTTTTCTTTTCACGAAGTGTTTCGGATTTTCAGCATCTATTTTCTCACCTCACGTCACGTCGACATGTTCACGAGTTTGCTTTCCGATCGTCTCTCTCAGGGAATTGATAACTGCATCTTTGAATTTATTGTATAGTGTATCGATATCACATTCAATGTTTAAAAGTGGTTCGAATCTGCCTCCTATCTATTGTTAAAACGCGTGTGCTGTTGCTGTTTGAAATTAATTGAAATGAGAAACAGAACTTCATTTTAACCACAGTCTTTGACTTGTGACTGGTAGAAGTCTTTCGAAAAACAAAATTAAACAAGTATTGTATCATAGTGTAAATACAGCTCTATACAGTTCTATCAGAATACACGTCACGTCAGCTTTCAAACGTTATAAGTTTTTGTGATTCACATCTGAATCTTCAAAAATTGTAAATATTGACAAATTTATCCATTTTTGAGGGTATCTTGATATATTTAGTTTGACAATGATTCTCTAGGTATATACAAATTTAGTAGAAGATTAAATAACAGTTTATTGTGTGTATTTTCCACTCTACACTTTCACTAAGTGTAGCTCTAATGGAACTGCAAAATTACAGGACGGTGATTTGGAAGTACTTTGTAGATGCGCGCTTATGCACTCTACGTGCCCACCCCCACTCCCCATATATATCTTTGGGAAATACAAATGTCATGATATGGCCCCTATCAAATATTTTTAAATCTGCACTGCGAAGGAATCCTTTTACAGTGGTATATGCAAATGTGAAAATTTCAATTTTTTTATTTTTCATGTAAACAGTGAGGTCAATTTAGCTATTAGCTAGCCGAAATTGTTTGTCGATAGTGCAACTTTGCAACAAACCTTACGCTTCTACGTATCGGAAAGGCTATTCGTTTCGATTTTCTCGAACCTTGGCTACAGCAAACAAAAGCAGAGCTTGAATGATAGAATGAATGCAAACAAAACTTTATATGGGATATCTAAAGAACATAAGACAAGGAACTTATCTCTGAATTCAAGGAGTCCGAGATCTTCTACAGGTGCAAGAATAATTAATGAGCTGGCAGTTTTCGTGATTTAAAGTTTGCTGACGCAGAAATGAAAAAAAGAAGTGCTCGGCAACAACTTTTTGAAATACAGTCCCTAAAACTAGTCTCTGTGAATAAGGAGAAACCAAAAATGGTTTGCAAAAAGTTTTCTCTGGGCCTGTATTTTTGTTTCCGTTAAGCTCGTTGTTTGTTTAAATTGATAAATTGAAACTTATTAACCATTTCATAAAGCAGAAATTTTGAACATTTTGAGGAAAATCCGTCGGATTTTTGTCAGAAATACCTTAAAAAGTTAAGTTCTGGGCTTTTTTGAATAGTTTTGTTTTAATGGGGGTCTACCATCTTAATGCTTTTAAATACGCTGGCCAAATTCCCACGATCAAAACATAAGATGGTTGGGAAATAATCATCGGCATTCAGTAAGTTGGACAGTTGAATATTTTTTACCCTGGTACGGCCCTTCTCAAAAACATAAGATGTTTAAAAGAATTTGCCATGCTCAATTTACAAACGATGGAAATAGTTTATTTCGTTTTTAATTGGTTGTTTACTGTTCGGCTGCTCACTTTCTCGTTCAACTTTATTTTTGAAAAAGTTTATTTGAATATGATAAGAATTATCTTGATAGTAACAAAAGAAACGAAAGATAACTCTTGTCGTAGACATCATTTGCTACAACAGAATGTAAACAAATAATACAGAGCAACATATTTACAATGTGGACAAAATATTTATGGTTAAGTTTGGTGGTCAATTTCACGTTTAGTCATTCGAGTAAGTTTTTTCAACTTTCTTTTTGTCATGATTATTTGATCCAGGACGTTCTCGTCAGTTCTTCTTGAACTGCTATCATTTTGGGATTTGCTTTCTTGAGAATATGGGAGTGGTTGTGGAACTGAAAGGGATTGGAAATTTTCACAACCAAAAGCCACGTAAAAGCATTAAAGTTGGAATTTTGTCAGAAAGAGTTCTGCTATACTGAAAACTCCTACAGAGATTTTGGTGTAATGAACAGTAATTTGTCGAATTCTTTTGTGAAAATTGATTTTGCAGCTTAATTGAATCGTATTATTAACAGTTTTAATCTTATGTGTGAAAACAATAATTTATAATCTCAAAATAATTTTGTCAAAAATGTTCAGGAAGTTCAAACGTTTACGATTGAGACCGTCGTTTTGAAGTCATTCGACGTTCGTGCGGCGTCGGATGACGTCAAAACGACGTCTTGTGCTAACAAGGTTGCAACTTCTTAATATTCGTTTAAATATCCAAGAAGCGCTTCTGTCAATAAAATAATATGTCCAGTAATTGCAGTTGTAAAATCACTTGAGAAAAGCCATATATTTTTCTTTAGATTATGTTACATTCATTACCACGCAATTATAAGCACCATAACTACTCAGATCCATTTTTTTCCAGTATGTGCTGCTTTAGAATTGAACAGAAAGTTTTGAATGAGGCATTTACTGTAAAAGCGTACAATCTGTATGTGGACTATAGAAGTGTGTGAATAGCAATAGAAATAAGAAAAAAAACACAGAGCACTAATTAAAATGGTTAGAAGTTTTGCCTTAATTAGTGCCATATTATAAATTTCAGTTATCGTAATACACCTTTCTCCGAATTTATAATTTTTGATAGGTAAACAAATTGTTAAACTTTAAAAAATGCTTTCGGGAGTATTTAGATATAATAGAAAATTGATGCAGAACTTCTTTCTGATTATTCTTTAATTGGTCAAGATAATGTATGAAATCAAGAGTGTAATATTTTTTAAATTTAATGATTTGTTTACCTATCAAAAACGATAACAAAGTCTGCGTTCGCATATGCAAACTGAATTCGGAGAAAGGTGTATTTCTAACAATAAAATCTTGGCATCCGCGCTTATTTATGGTGACGTTAATTTGTGGTGCGCTAAATACATACCTCGTACATTTCGTGTAACAATAAGGCACATTTACATTTGTATTTTTCTAGATAAAGGTGATTTTGACCGAACTGTTTTTGAAACTGATGATGCTTATTACCCCAACCTTATCAATAATACTGATATAAAACCTTCACCTGATAATGCAACAACACATAAAGGAATCCCCATAAATTATAAAAAAGTTGGAGCCAGCGCGAGTGGCCATTCCCATAGCAAAGAAGTTCCTCAAAAGTTTCAATCTAATAAAACTTTGATAAACCGAGAAGATAAGACAAAACAAACAAGCAAAATTCGATATCCTGGTATTTCCCTTGGTGTTGGTGAAAAGAATTCCCTCCCTGACGGTGCTCAAGGAAATCCTTTAAAAAAGATCGATGATAATGTATTAGGTAAACAGCAGCCTGTACCTACACAACAGAGTTTGCAATGGATACCACAATATTTTCCTAAAACAGCAAGCAATACGCCATCAAATGGTGATTCCTCCAACATCAAGCAAAATAATGTTGATTCCTCTATCACCACGCAAAGCAATGATCCTAAAGTGGAAAGCACCAACTCATTAAGTACTGCTTCTGTTACATCAGTGCAAAACAATGACAACGGTCTTTCATATCAGAGTTTACTTGACAAAGATGCATCCATGTTTACACAAAGCAACCCATGGCTTTCGCAAGGATCTAGCATCAATTCTGTCAGTTTCTTTGGTGACCTTCCTTTGACAGAAGGAAAAGAATTTTCAGCAAGAGGGTATTCCGATAACTTTGAAAGCAGCAACGATCTTCAAAACCGACAATGGCTCCCACAGGAAGCTACCAGTGCAAACTATGGTGCTGGCTCTGTAGATGGGGGTAGCTCTTTGTATGGTGGTACCCAACCAAAGGATTGGTCAGCACCTACAAACATTGCAGATGTATCTAATAGTAACTTCTTTCAACCTCTTCGAACTGATTACAAGAGTTTTTATGGTGATCAACCGTGGGATTTACATGCATTTGAAGGCTTGCATGAATCTAGTGATGTGCTAAGGAAAACACCAAAGAAAGAATGGCTTCCGTCGAATATAGGTATGTAAGAAATTCCATAAATTTCAAGGATTTTCATTCGTTCTGTTTTGTATCGCGAATGGAAACAAAAACTGAAAGTATAAAATGTGACTGGTTCATCAAATTTTCCTGCACGTTTTTCTTGTCCCGGAAGCGAATTATCCTATAGGAAAAATTTTTTTTTTTTTGCTGACTAATTTTTTTACCGACAGATTATTTTACCGCCAAATTTTTATTTTTATTTGGACAGTATTTTGCGTTTTGTAGCTTGAAGACACATTAAAGCTTCTTACTGACATATTTTTGCTTAATTCGTGTTGATAAGTATTCAAAAATAAATAGAATGCGTAAGTTTGAAATGCGTTTGAAGAGTATTTTTTTCAGTAAATAATAAAAAAAATATTATATTTTCTCGTTTTTGAGCGAACGAATTTTCGATTCTTGGAAAAAACATTTCGTCCGTAAAAAGTGACAAATTTTTGTCTAGGTGTCGAATGTTTATTACCGATGAAATTTTTTGCCGACCAATTTTTTACCGACGGATTATTTACCGATAAGGTATACTTTGTTCCGGGACAATCACAACAATTGGAACAGGAGGAGAAAAGTCACAAAATAATAATTAGCCTCTAATCATATGTGCAAAATGTTCCTTTCTCGCTTCCAGCCTATTACAGCATACCAATGATGTTGAAACTTATTAAAGTATCATAGCTGTATGTTTTAAGTGTCTAAGCAAGCGATAATTAAAAGATTTCTTGCTGAAAGGGGAAAACGCCAAAAACGAATGGTTTTCCGTTAAACTTGGGTATAAAATTTCATACAAAGCTCTACGTGGTAGTAAAGATTCCAGCTAGATTACCTGCGCTCCATTTTTGAAGAGTGTTTGCTAAATACCTTATCGGGGAATAAAATCATGTGAAAAATTTAGTCACTTTTGAAAAATTAGTCACTTTTCTTCAAATACATTGTCAAATTATTCAATTACCCTCGACGAAAATCCCAAAACAAATAGTGTATACTAAACAGCTAACAATAGATTTTCGATCAAATCTTTTATTATCTATGTCATTTTATATCAAAAAGTAACAACAATACACTCCAAGTTTTCCTTGCAATGTTTTTTTCATACAAATGGTAGTAGTTTCAATGTCATAAATAATGCTTTGAAATCTACCAAAATGACATGTTTAAAAAGTCGGTTAAAAAAATCGGAAAAAGTATTAGCCGTGAAAAATAAAATTGGTAGAAATTTTGGTTGGGGAAAGTTAAGTTAGTTTTTCCCCGATTTTTCCCCTGATGTGGTATAACGATAATGGACGATTGAAGGCATTGATTTTGCAAGGAATTGAGTATTGAAATAATGAAGGAGCTCTTAACCCTACCCGGGCTGGGCTTTTTTCTGTTTGGCACGGCTGGGGGGGGGGGGGGCCTAGTAGGCCCGCGGCTAATATCTCAGGAGGGGCTCATGATAGAAACTTGAAATTTGGTATGAAGTTAGTCCTCAATAAGAGTAGTATATAAATCA
>JAUBWS010055300.1:0-24406 GCA_032270445.1 Darlingtonia californica
CGCAAAGAATGAATAACAACTTAATAACTTGCAGCCTTTTAAAAGTTGGGTTTCGTTTTTTTCAGGACACCCTGTATGTAGTTTAAGAAAGGTTTTTTATGAAGGTAATTTGCTAAACATTAATTAACAAGAAAACAAGTCGCAATTACCTTGAAAACTCATAGGATACGCTATTTCTAGAAAAGTTTTCGTTTATGAATACATTCAATTAAATTTTCTTTCGAAAATTGTTTTGATTTTGGTATCTGGCCTAAAATCCAAGTACGTATCTACCACGATTATAAAGAAAAGTGTTCGTATTCTGCACCATCTTCAGCTTATGTTTTATGTGATATGAGATCAAAGCTTATTCATTTGTTTGGCTTGTAAAAGGATTGTTTTGAGTTTTCAATTAGATTAAAAATTCTTTTATGCGTGCTATTTGCTTGTTACTAATGATAAATATTTAATGTTACATTTAGGCTTCTCTTCCAATTTTTACTGTCACATTTGCAAGAATTATCCACGGTGAAAAGCAGTCAAATCTGGTGAGGATTATATGAAGAGAGATTTGGTTCAAATTGAATTCCAATATTCTATTTTTCAAGTTTATTAATATGCCAATTTTAAAAAAGACGATTTTTTTGAGTGAGTTTTGCAAGTTTAAGGATAGTGGCAACCCCTTGGAAGGGCTTTTTGTTTTTTGCCAATAACTTTTAATATGTTTATTTTATTCATATTGATGTTACACATTTCCTGAAACCTTGTAAGGAAACCTTTCTAATGATAAAAAAAACATATTTAAAAAGATATGCTGAATGTGATTTTTTCCTAAATATATGAATTCTGCTAAGCTTTGCTATAAAAGTGTCCATTCCGCCCAGTGATCACTTTTTTCTAAAACAAATAGCATTATATAGACTCTCGCATACTTTCCGAAAAAAGGTTGCCTCTCAGTTTTTCTTAAAAGCTTTTTGTTCAAAAGATACGAGGGCTATAATTCACTATAACATAACAACACCCAACTTTTTTGTTTAACTCTCCACCATCATTTTGAGAATTTTAAAAATCTGAGGCAAGCTTTTTTGCGCAAAAGCCTACTACATCGAATTAAAAAACCGCATAATAATATCTTGTTCTGTAGGCGGAATGGAGACTTTTAAAGGTTAGGCATCAAGACGAAATTTGTTCTTGAGATATAAACGCTATTTTAGTTTCTTCGTTGTTAATCTCTTATGTAAACAAAAATTAAATTAATAAAGGCGATGTAATGAAAAGCTCTAATGAAGGGGGCTATGAATAATTGATTAGATGAAGAGACATAACCTATTAGGGACGATATTTCTTGAACCATTTTTATAGGACAATCTTTCTAAAGATGATTTTTTGGGACAAAGTTTTCGGGAAGATAGTTTCTAAACGATTTTACGACGATCTGGAACGAATTTTAAATTCTATGGATGATTTTAGGGACGAATTTTTCTTGAAGAATTTTTGAGACAGTTTTAGAAATATGATTTGGGACGAAATTTGGAAACGGTCCCTTTCAAACTATGAAAGTACATGTGGTTATGAAAAAGGATTTTGCATTGTTCTGTTGTGAACTACTTTTGTCATTAAAGATTTATTGATTTATTGATAAACTCTTATAATATTGTTTTAGGTGTATATTGCATTGCTACCAATCGTACTTGGTGTTGCTGTAGCAACTGTTACTGAAGTCTCATTTGAATTTTATGGGATGTTGAGTGCTGTTTTGGCTACATGTACTTTCAGTATCCAAAATATCTTTTCAAAAAATGTATGTTCAAATAGTGTGTATCTATAGCTTCTACCGTAGGCATGGCTTATTATTGACTTCTAGGCTGGTTGCAACTTAATCAAACACAATTTCATAGCTATCGTGGATACTGTTTCTTTCCTTGTTAGGTTTTGCCTTCAACTGGTGCAATAGTCTCAATGCTCTTAAGGTGTCTAATTAACTAACTACATCACAATTTTTATTTTTGTCCGCAAAATGATCCCATAAGTCTTTGCAATACAGTCAAATTTATTTATGTATTTGTCCGCATTTCGATCCAATAATCCTTTACTTCAGTCTATTTATGTATTCGCATCGGTACGCTATTGCATTCCTGAAGGGATACTTGTGCTTTAAATGGCCAAACAACTCTTCAAAAGCTCAAACTGTGATGACTAATTTTCTTTGTTTACTTTTAGGCGTTGAAAGAGGTTAATCTTAACCCCATTCAGTTACTTATGAAGATTTCACAGACGGCACTTATTATATGTGTTCCTTTATGGCTATTCATAGATACTCCCACAATGGCATCTGATTATCAACTGGTACTGTTTCAAGATTTGATTAATATTCAACCCATGCAATACTATTCCCTTCATCGCTTTTGTTTCTAATCCCTGATTCATAGGTCACAGAGCTCCCTAAGACGTAAAGTGGGTTTGTACCTTTGAGCTGAGAAGTCATCCAGAGCCTGAGCTTCTTTAGCTGTATATTCAGTAAAGTTGTATAGATGTTTTCAAAATAGCAGCATTCAGTATTCATTTCAATTCTTCAGAACTTAAGGGGCTATAATGGGTATTGGGAATACTTCACATAGTTTGATTGTAGTCTGGTTTCCAATGCTCATATCATTTTTTGCAAGCATTCAGAATAGCTAGCCCTGTGGTGGTTTTTACCGAAACCTGACGCCCAGAATCTCGTTCAAAACGTTGTGATTTTTAATATTCTTGATTTCAACCTAAATTAATTGTTACTTTTTCAGTTTTCTTTTTTTCAGGCAAAGCTACGAAAATATAGCATTAATTCCCTTTGTGCATTTAAGTGTTCTCCCCCAAAGCTTTCCAATAAAAACATTCATTCATTCATTCATTCATTCATATTTGCTTACTTCCAGGCTGCGTTTTCAGATAAGATTGACTTCATCTACCGTTTAACCATCAGTGGATTGATCAACTGGTTACAAAATGTCGTAGCTTTCTCGGTGTTGAATTTGTTGTCACCTTTGAGTTACTCAGTTGCCAATGCTACCAAGAGAATCTCAGTAATTGTAGTATCGATAATCAGTTTGAAGAATACTGTAACTATCACAAATTTCTGTGGTATGATGTTGGCTGTAATAGGTGTTTTTCTCTACAATAGGGTGAGAATTAATTTGTATTTTGCACGAATTTTCTTTTTTAACTAGAAATTAAACTTTTACCTGACAATGCTTGCTACCGGAAAGTTTAGGTCGAAGTAGTGAAAAATAAAAATAAAATGAAAATAGCTCTTGTTCATTCCATTTTGGCTTTACAACCATTTAGACATTGACCCCTCGCTGCTTCATACTGCGGTACCATAAGATTGAAAAGGTTTAATTTAACCTTTTTTATCATATAAAAATTCACATTTGCACCAGAATGGACTTTTTTTACCAACTAAGGCCATCTCAATTTCTAAATATCGTTTTCAAAAAAAACTTTTTTAGGCAAAAATATATCAAAATTCACGGAAGAAACTACTTCCAAGAACAAACACAGACATTCAAGAACAGGAGAATCAATATATTTCGCCGAGATACAGGGCCTTTCACAGAATGAATGGTATATAAGTGGTATCTCACAGCAGTTAAATGTTTTTGGGACATGTTTTTATGTTAGGGTAATGTTGTATACATTGGTGGTGGTGTTTGTGAGACAATGTTTTGTTGTTCAAATGCTGGAATATACTATGCTGAATAATCCATGTACATCATGGCAGAAGTTGACAAATTGTGTATGTGCGTACATGGACGTACTTTGAATACTTTTAAACTTTTCATATCCCTGTAATGGTAAATTATTTGTAAATACGTTCATGTACCCGTGTTTGCAAGCTAACATACACAAATGTGGGTACAATTTACTGCGGGTAAATAAAAACACAGACACCTGTTTGTAACAGCATTTCAGTTCTCTGTGCGTTGATGTTAGCACGGTTAGCCCGTGCTCATAATTTTCTTCCGAACGTAAAAAATTGTTAAAACGGTGGTATAGTCGATTCAAAAATCTCCGGCTTTACCTCAGTACTTTTAGAATGATTTAACTGAACAATATCGGAGGTTCAATGTTTCCAAATAAATACTAGTTGTTTGAACTCCTTGAAAATATTGACATAATTCCTTTGTAGGATACTTGATTATCGATTTCACACATTAGATTAAAATTTTTAATGATATTATTTAGTCAATTGGAAACTCAATTTGTACGAGAGGTTTCTGAAAAGGCTTTAAAAATTGAATATTATTTGCCCCCCCCCCCCTGCGAAGTCTAGCGTGGTTAAAGTTTAAGTGCTGCATGTATGGATAAAGATTGAATTGAATGTTGTTGTGCTATAGGGGTATTTTTCTAGATGGTGTTGTTGGGTGGAAGCTAAATTTTAACGGATGGATCTTTGAGAGGATTTCTATTTGAAAATGGTCAATTTTTAGACTTCGCATTGGTTTCTACCTTAACATTTATAATTGCAAACAAGAAATGTTGCGTCAAAGAATTGAAAATTTTGGGTAGAAACATATTGATTTCGCGACATAACTTATTGCGATTTTGTTTAATTCCCTGATTTTGTACTACACTTTCACAAGTCGACTTTCGATTGCCTTTTTTTGAATTTTGTGACATTTGATATTTTAAGCAAAACGCAATATTTCCTGTTTGCAGTTAATGAGTCCTTTATTAAGGATACTGTGTAGAATGTCTAAACACTTTTGATAATGGTCCAATCTTCTTGTTGTACGTTTTTACGATAGTTTATTTGAAGTTTTACCTTTTTTAACGCAGTTATTAGATAAAAAAGCTCATTAACCCTTTGCGTACGATGATTTTTTTGACCAAGTTTAAAATCAAAAGCTGAATCTCTCTCACGCCTTCAAGGAAACTAACACTGGAACTTTACTTGTGGTTTCTATTTCAGTCTCATATACCCCATTCTTACCCAAAAAGTCAATACAGTAGACTCTCGATAAGTTGGACTGCAGACATATCCCTGTAACAACATTCGCCAAGTTTGACTTCAAGTTTCAGTCCCTTCAGAGCATATTTCATGCAAAACACTTCGGATAACTGGGACAGTCGCTAAGTGACATTTACTATCCCTTCCCTTCAGTGTCCCACTTATCGAGAGTATAAATCGATAAGTATAAATTATTTAGTAGGTCATATGAATAAATTTTTAATGTCATTCATATTTTCGGGAAATTGATGTTTGAAAAATGTGTTTTTGCAGATGAAATTTTGGACTTCTCACATCAACTGAGGTCCTTTAGTCTGTATTTTCAAATGCATTTTCAAATATATAAGTGACATGCTTGAGTCGAAGTTTGATTGACCGAATTCGATCAAAGGTAAGAATAAAATCTCATTAAGAAGCTTTGCAAGAAAAAATTAGAAAACTATTTTTATTCCCATTAAATAAGCGAAAGATGATTAATAGGCTTTATATATAGTATCTCGCATTTATGATATACTAATTTACACCAACCCGCCATTATTGGATATCTCGAAAACCTTTCACAATTTGAGGGCTGATAATCCTTCAGCACACGCGAGATGGACTTACAATACGTTATTCTCTTATTTGGTAATCTATCCGTTTTTAATTTTGACTATTTTACCTTAGTCAGTTTACAGTGGGCTGGATTCAAGTTTTTAGACTATTTGAACCTTTACTTTAAGTTGGCGGAAATAAAATCAACCATTTTTTAAATTTCACGAAATTTTTGAATTTTTACATAATAATTATTTCTATTTTATCACTTATATTTTTAAACAATTTCGATGAATTTATTTTACTGATAATTTATATAACTATTTATGTCCAATATATAAATACTATATGTTTTTTTAAGTGTGGGAGAGTAGGAATTTTGTTATGTATTCAACGAAACTTATTCGGAGCCACGATACACAAGGCAACTACACTTTTGCGTGAAAAAAAAACTTTCACAGGTGTAAAATTTCTCAGTTTCGCGATTGAAATCTGCGAAGTTTTGTCATTTTGAAGTAGACCATATACTCTTATATGCTTAATGGCCGATGACAGCCATATACTTTTTTAATTTTATTTTTTATCTCTCTAAATTGAACTCCTCCACTCAAGGCCAGAGCCACTCACTAGAGGAGAGGGGTTAATTTTCAGATCTTGACCCTGCACCGCACACTCTGACTACCCCAATCAAACTCCTATCTGGGGAAATATAAACGCAAAATTCGAGCGCATGTCCAAAATTAATTTAACGTCAAAAAAACATATAGGAAGACTACGGAATATTTTTGATGCAAATCGCTGTATTAGATCTTCCTCCAGATCTAGTCTCTAGGCTCGATTCCTGGTGTTTTCCAGTCACCAGAGAATGAGTAACCAGGCACGCTGACGGTAATCTTCTGTGCAAAGAGTCTCTGGGCGCTAATGGTAGGTTTGGCAATCCACCACAGCTGATCATCTCCCTGGACAACTGCAATTTAAAGTCTTTCGTCGCACGGTTGATAGCGATGCTATTTCCACTTACTGATAAAAGGTCGGCAAAAACACCAAAATTGGTCAGTGGAGAAATGTATTTTTATTGAAGCTACACGGGATTTGCTTGTCAGCGAATGACAAATGAAGTCTGCAAAAATTAGATTTGGGGATTGGTCTTGTAACTTTGAGTTCGATTTAATTTTTTAACAAATGCAAGAATTAATTAACATTAATTTTCGCAAGTATCGCCCTGATTCGCAAGCCAAGAAGGTTTGAACCGTTGACGAAATACAGCATAATTATTTATCTGAAAATTTTGTAAGTTCTAAAAAGGAAAACTGTTCTCGTGATGTTTTATTTTAATACGAATTTGCGAAAGCTTTTTTTCATAATGATAAAGTGATTATAAAATTGCATACTTGGTTCTAACAATATGCCTTTTTTTGTCAGTTTGTTGAAAAGTCTTTGTGCAAGCATCGCAAAATTTTTGATATCAGAGGCAATACTCTCTCTGATCTCCTCTCCGGAATTATCCGTAAAAATATTTGCGGATAAATATTTGTGAATCAAGCAAATATTAAAACATTCACGAGAGAGATTTATTTTTAATATTTACAAAAGCTATCAGAAGTTAATTATAAAATTAATGTCCAAAAAATATTCAAAAGTCAACGATTTGCTGAAAACTTGCAAAATATTTAAAAGAATCATCTTAGTCTTCAAGTATGTATATTTACCCGAATCCGTTATGTCAAAATTAATATTGCTTTTGAACATTTTTGTCCACTTCTGGTTTATTTTTAATATTTTACAAAAGCAGCATGTGAAATTTATTTATGCATTACTACGTGATTTTTATTTACTGTTGTAGTATCAATATTATGAATTTTCAAAATATACAAATTAGTTTAGTAAGAAATTCACCGACCCGATAATTTGTACTTAGGTGTTGTTTAAAATGCAGGACGCCGGTAAAAACCCTTTGTGGAGGAGTGTTTTTCTTGTTTTACCGGTACGCAATCCTGCGTGTCGTTTAAAAAGAAAACACTCCACCACATGGGATTTTTTCAAGATTTTGCCCACTGGACAGGACCCAGGTTTTTATCATTGCTAGTTTAGAGAACAGTGCCACAGAATACTAGCTTTTACGGAACATGTCTATGTCATGACGTGTGGTAGGTAAAAGTCATTAAAATATCGTGGCCATTAAATTATTTTGTTCAGACCAATGAACACTTGGTTTAATGATTTTCTCTCTCGTGCGGAATCTATTAAAATCCAGTTTTGTCTAGGTAAAAATGAGCAATTTTCAATTTTGATGACTTTAAAAATAAACACATGCACAGTTGACACGATAAAAATGAATCGTAATCCGGTTTGGTATCCTAATCTTACAATTAGTTGAAATGTCATTTTTGGGTACCACCCAGAGTTTGTTTAAAATGAAAACACGTTAAAATTCCATTTGAGGTAGTTTCTTTCTGAATTTTTACAATACTTTAAGATACATTTTCACATGGATTTTTAATTTCACCAACGCCACTGTTAAAATATTTTACGTGGAATTAATTTTGCAATTGGCTACAGTCTGACAGTATTTGCTTCTTTTTTTCTTCCTCAATTGTTTTTTATACAGTAGTCAAATGGAAGAGTTTCATGTGGATAATTTTTCGTTAAAGGCCTCACAAACTAATCGTATTTGAAATGTTTCTAGGGAAATCTTATAAATAAAATTTAATCTGCTATGGGTCTTCTTACTCTAAACCAGTTGAAGGCTATGTTAGTACTTTAGTAAATATTTGTTTACCTGACTAAATTTTGATTGGATTGATGTATTGATTGATGAATTAATTAATTAATTGATTGATTGATTGATTGATTGATTGATTTATTCATTCATTGGTTGATTGATTAATTGATTGATTGATTGATTCAGTTTTCAGCTTGTTGAAATTAAATTAACAGAAAGTCATTACTCGACTTTGAAATATTTTCAAAAACTGTCGTAAAACAGAACGGAGTGAGAAAATATTTTCAACGACCGCATGAATTCGCAATTCAGTTATAGAGATAGCCTGGATTTCCCGTATTTTGTCCAGCCTATCACACTTAATATATGTAAACGGGAAAACTGTTTGAAGATTCACATAATAAGAAGTTTAATGGGTTTAAATAACTTTTTCCTTGTTTCTTTTAGACAATAAAACATTTATCTTCCTCAAGAACCAGTTGGCAACAAGAATATAGTATAAAGTTGTTTTCATCGAAGTGAATTAAAGATGTTTCATTTCTTACGTGCGGTGAGTATGCAAAGAGGGCAATCTATATAGTGCGTACCCAACAACTTTGCCACTTCCTAGCTGTATGAAGCTCGTATCAATTTTTAACGTTCTTTGCATCAGTTCTTCTCCTTGCTGCATACACATTTTCCACATAAAATTAAGAATTCCCTCACACGTTTTTTATTGATATGTTTGCTTTTAGAAAATTCTGAATCATACTAATCATTCTAAAATTGAAATGAAGGCTATAAGTGGAGATTTATTCGCATCTCAAATAACAATATAGTCGCAATGTTATTGCTTTTTCACTTCATAAATATGTATTTGAACATTCAAACTGTGAATAACGGGCTTTTGAATGGACAAATAAATACAACGAGTAGTGTTTTTCTGTTTCCGTTAATTTTATGATGCTCATTCCTCAGGACATCACGTATCACTGCTTTGAGTGACCAATATTGGGTGCGGACCCATATCTTGGGTCCGAAAATCCAGCTTATGCGTGTGTATAGACTATTGAGCTGAGCAGAATTTCAAACTGGATTATAACCCGAAACGGGCAAAATCGAGAAAGCACCATGTTGTAAATATCGGAAGATTTAAGTTCCCTTGTCGTTCTTTTTCTGGCGGAATTCGTTTTCCATTGATCAAAAAACACGACTAATTCACTAGCCTAGTGTGTACAATGTATGAATCTATATATTGAGACTGAATTATGTAGTGTATAATGATTTATTTTTCAGCCAGTCAAGAGAGCAACCTGTGGGTGCATGCGCAGATCACAACAATTACGTCATTTTAATTATATTCCAATTGTGATCGAACAGACGGTGAGATTGGTTTCTTTTTATATTTTTTTAATAATTTGTTTTCTTTTTACCTTTTTTTTTTTTGCTGACATGCCCATCTTCCGATGAAAATGTATTTTTGATGAAATCTTTGGGGAATTTCTGGTGGAATTCCATAGGGTTTCAATAAATAAAAGAAGAAATTTCAAATTCCATTGGCGTCTTTGCGCGGTTTTGCATAATTTTCGTTGAAATCCAAAAGGGTCCTTAAGATTTTATGTTCAGGATGTTCAGAATTTCCGATGGTGATTAAGATTTCTGTATATTGGAATTCAGAAGGGGTTCGGTCTTTTAGATTGGAGCTCTTCAAACAGTAGTGAACAACTTTTTTTCTGGAACAGCCAATTTTATTTTGCAAAATCCAGATTGTCTTTTGCAACGTGTTTAATTTCTACGGTATGGTTTAATTAGCCAGTTGAACTTTGTTTATTTACTTTACTTGGTTTTGTTATAGGGAAGGACTGAACGTTCATATGATATTTATTCAAGGCTTCTCAAAGAAAGAATAATTTGTCTATTTGGTCCAGTAAGCAAACATATGAAATTATTTTGTACTCTAATATTTTCCATTCCTACCTACCATTAGTCTGTCTTGTACACCACTCCGGGTTTATTTGCCCTACACCGGGACTGCCGCCGTTCTGCTAAAACTCAGAAAATAAAAATCGTAAAATACACAACATGCGCAAGAGCTACGTCTAACACAGTCAAAAATCCATCACATCAATAGAAAAAACAGCCTGTTAGTTTTGTATGTTTCACGATATTAACCAATAAGCGTGGACTATTTATAACAATCAAAGTTCTATGTTTATAGTTCCCAGTCTTTCGAATTACTTACTTTTGGATGTCTACTGATAGACCAAATTTAGGGCAAAAAAGCGCGAAGCGGTTTATCGGATAGACTAGAAAACATATATCTTTCGCACTATTAACCAATCAACGTGGAATATTTATAACAATTGAAGTTCAATGTTTATACTTTACGGGGAGAAAGTTTCGCGGGGAGAAAGTTTCGCGAGGAAAAAAAAACGCGAAATATTAGGGATTTACTTTCGCGAATGAGTGATTAAATCTATTTCGCGTAAAATAATCTTTCGCGTTCAACTGGAAATGTGGATTTCGCGTGGGATAAACTTTCGCGATTTTCGTTTTTTTTGCATTTTTTTTCTCTAAATATTGGAATTTTGACAAATAAAACAGAGATTTGTTTACATCAAACATAAATTAGAAAATTATTTAAGTAGAAAAAAACATGAAAAGCACTACGCTCATCATATTCCCACTGGGAATCCTAATCACTTGACGAGCCATTTTCATCATCACTCTTGCTTTCTCCATTTTGCTCGGCTGGTATAGCGATCATTGTAACATTTTCTTCCATTTCCTCGGTTGAAGGCAGCAAAGGGTCAAGATCATCGAATGGATCGATAGATGGAAGATTGTTATTGATTTAATAGACTGATATACATGTCTTGTCGAAAGAAAAAACGTGAAAAACGTGAAATTTGAGTGTTTTTTTTCTTCAATTTAACTTTCGCGAATTGGCTTCCTAGGCCATTTCGCGTGGGATAAACTTTCGCGAATCCGCATGTCAGTTTTTTTCGCGAGGACTTACTTTCGCGAAAATGACCAAAAAACGCGAAAACGCGAAACTTTCTCCCCGCGAAACTTTCTCCCCGTAAAGTAGATCCAAATCCAAATTACTTACCTTTGGATGTCTGGCGATAGACCATAGGGCAAATAAGCCCGAAACAAGTTATTGGAAACATTTTTTATCCCTTGTTTTATCCTTTTACAAGAGTGCTAGTGCTAGTCGTAAGTCAACGATTTGCATTTTTCCTAATTCCGTTAACCTTATTTTAGATAAACGACACAGTATCAAGTGTGATAGTGGCACAACTGTTGTTTCTACAATCTGAAAGTACCACGAAACCAATACATATGTATATCAACAGCCCAGGTTTGTATGTGAAAAGTCTCGGTCGATGTAGTATACCTAATGTTTAAATTTGCTATTTAGAATTTTTATTTATCCAGAAAAACCTAGCTTCATTCGATACTAAAATTATTATCAATAAAGGTCCTGTTTTCTAATATGGTGCTGGCGGCGCCTCATTCTTTTTTGCCGTGAAGGGTGTGGTACTGGATGGATAATTGAAACTTGGTCAAAAGGCTTGAAAAATGTTTTTAGAAAATTCTTTGATGAGACAGTTAACTTATAATTTAGCATAACAAAAAGTCATCATTTAGTGTTTTTCGTAAATCGTTGTTACAAATCTTCCCATAAAAAAAAACGGAGTTTTGGAGTTTTGAAATTTATAAGCGCACCCAAATCATACTATACACTAATGTGTACCTAGTTTTACAACTCTCCTAGCAAAATTTATTTCGGGACAAGATTTAATTTAAAAATTTCGGAAGGAATTTAAATTATTTTATTTTTATTTTGTATAGGAGGGCAAGTGACGTCAGGACTAGCAATCTATGATACAATGCAAGTAAGTCAGTCATTATTAGTTGTCTTGACCACTTTTATCGAAATTTTAATCGTCAATTTTTGATGATGATAATAATAATACAGTGGAAAAAAATTGAGAAAATATATTCAGCCCTTTTTCAGGGGGAGGGGGGGGGGGGAGGGTCAGAGAGCGTCATTTTGGCATATAAAACATTATTGGGGGAAGCAAGGTCTAAAAGAATTTATGAAAGAAAAGATCTCGTTAAGACTTCATTGTCATCGAAAACTTCCTGAAAACGAACTGGGGCTATACAAAAGAAATCTATTAGAGAATTGTCTATGTATTTATTAGAACTGAATTTTATGTAAAGACATCATTATTGATTTGTTTTGATAGTATATCCAACCACCCATTGCAACTTGGTGCGTGGGTCAAGCCTGCAGTATGGGCTCTCTCCTTCTAGCTAGTGGTGCTCCTGGATTACGTCATGCTTTACCTCACTCAAGAATTATGCTACATCAGCCCCACGGAGGAGTACAGGTAAGATCTTCACAAGAACTACACTTCAACAGTAAAAACGTATGGAACTACACTTCCCTAGTGAAATTACCTCATCATACGGTGCTTATCAAGTTTTCAATAGTATGCTTCGTTGTGGGGTGGTATATAAATTTTTTCTTCGTAAGTTTTGGTCGATTCCTTTAAAAATTTTGCTGATGAAATTTTCGGAATGTTTTTACCAAACATGGGTTAATTATTGCCAGCTTAATTCGTTGTCATTTTCGCATTTGATTAAATATATTATTTACAGTTAAAATTTATTTCATGGTGTAGGGTCAAGCAACAGATATTGCCATTCAAGCTCAAGAGATTTTGAAATTGAAGAAAAACCTCAATGAAATATACAGTCAACACACTGGAAAAGATGTAAACGTAATCGGTAAGTTTTTTTATTCGATTCTGTTTCGATGTTTTCAATCCCTAGCCGATTTACTTTTTTTTTTTGTTCCGACACGTGAATTTCTGCGGAACCGTGGAATGCCCTAGAATAAAGTCATCAGGAGGTAGTGTCACTTACGTGACAAAATCCAATAGCCAACCGCTTCTTTGTAGTCTTTTTTCTATGTAGTGTATGCTTTTTTTCTTATTAAATGTTCTTCATTCGCAGAAATAAATCCCGCAAAAATTTCTTCCGCACAAAATTTCTTTCTTTAAAAATCAGTCAGTACGTGTCCTTACAACCAAATCCTTTTTTTTTTGCAGAAGAGGCCCTTGAACGAGACAATTTTATGTCACCTGTTGAAGCGAAAACCTTTGGTGTGATTGACCATGTCCTCAATTCTATTCCACCGGTACCGACAAATGATCAAGAAGAAAACAGTTGATAATGTAAAATAGATTGTAAATTTTTTAATTTTATATTATTAGAATTATTTCTAATTATGTATTGTATTCTAGTTCCTTTTTTACATCAAAGAAAATGTATAAAACTGCTTTTATTTGACCTTGAGTTTCCCAGCCTTTGCCTTGTTCAGTGCAAACACGGTTTTCAAATGCAAGAAAACGGTTGAAGGTTCAAATTCAAAAAATTATATCAAGAAAATTTCTTGATGATATACATTAAACAAGTCATGGATAAGTTCTATTTAAAGTTTGTAATCTCCCATCTTTTTGTCTTGGTTATTTTTTTTTTATATCATGGTTTCTTTTATTCAGTTTTGAAAGATCGAGACTCATTTTCTATTGGTGAGTAATAAGCGTAATATTACGGCGGTTGAGCCACGCGACAATAGATGAAATGTACACAGCGAGTGAACTATGGCGAATAAAAAAAAAAGGGGGGAGAAGCATCCAACGATCCTAAAATTCAAAATATGTTCTTTTTCTCCAGGAAGGTCACTTTGGCAAGGAATTTAGCCAAAGCCAAATGATCTCAGAACACTTCAAAATATCAAGGAAGCTAATGCTTTTCTCCGAAAATGTGAAAATCCAGGACAAAATATGTTATTTTTATCCAGAAAATCTAAAAAAAATCAAGCAGCCTCCAAATTGTCTCCGAACACGTCGTTCTGTCCAGAGGACTAGAATTTTAGATCGAATACATAAAAATTCCCAAGCACAAATTATCTGTTCTTGTTTTCCAGGAGAGCCAAAAAATGGTTTCAGAACACATCTATATTTTCAAGGAAAAATTTTCCGGCTTAGGTATACCTTCCGAACAGATATTTTGCAAAAATGGTTCGTTGGCTCTCATGTTTTGTCGTAATTGAAATGCTTTTTGATGATTTTGCAGTACAATGTTCTTTTGTTTGCAAAGTTTAAATGCGTTGTAAAAACAGAAAAAGGTAAACAAGAAGTGTTCAGGATAGGTGAAATAACATGTAGCTAGGTAACTCTTTAACTAGGTTTCTCTCGTTTTTTATGTTCTTTCCGCTGTCATTTTGTCAGAAAGTTGTAGTACAGTTTGGTTTCCTAGCTAAATAACATGAGTCGTCCACGGAAGCTTCAAATTATGTTTAGTACATATCAAAATATAGTACATAGCTTAGCTACAAAGCTTAGAGCAAGGCAACGGCGCGGTTTCATATCTGTCCTAGCTAGAATTAGTCTAGCCTTGGCGAAAATTAACTCGTAGTACCGTTGGTGAAAGTTGTAATGATTATGACGGGGGTTTCACCAACGATAATAATGATTATGACGGGGGTCACCAACTCGTAGTATCGTTGGTGGAATTTAATAATGACAGTGTTTTACACTGACGTAGTTCTTATTTCTTTTTCGGATACAGTATTTGAATTATATACTCAGAGAGCTCAGCTGAGTTTCGTATATATTAATATTTTTTATAAGCATAACTGCTATTACCATAACTACACGTTGTTTTTTTATAAGAATGAACAAAAATTGACCAGGCTCAATTATTCTTAAAGTTTGGCTGTTTTTTCAGCCCTGTTAAAAAAACCTGAAACATAAGAATGAAGACCAGAGACCTATGAACGACATACTTAATACCTACAATAGTAAATATGAAGATACAACACAACTTCCATTTAATTTGCAATTGATATTGACAAATTTCTTTCGATTTCTTATTTCGAACTATTATAAACATTTCAAGTTGATTAAAATCCAGTCAGGAATATTATTAGTATGTTCTTAAATCTTTTAAACTTTCATCCTCCAGAAGCATCCAACGAGCCCAAAATACAAAATATCTGTTCTTATTTTCCACGAAAGTCACTTTGTCAAGGAATCTAGCCAAAGCCAAATGTTCTCAGAACATCTCAAAAAATCTAAAAAACTAACATTTTTCACCAAAGAAATAAAAATGAAGGAGCTCAAGACACAAAAAATCTGTTCTTTTTATCCAGGAAGTCCAAAAAAATTTAGCTGGAATCAAATCGTCTCAGAACACATCCATATTTTCCAGCAAGGTAGATTTTGAAATATTCTCCAAACACATGTAACATGCCTTCCGAACAGGTATTCTGCAAACATGCCTGGTTGGCTGCTTTCGATCCTCATATTCTTATAAAGTAAAAAAGCGTGTAGGCTCAACACACTTAAGGTCGGTCTGCAAAATTGTCAAATACTGACAAAAATTTTGACCTTTTCGAGCAAAATTATTAATTTGATTGAAAATACTTTATTAATGACTCTTCTTTACTTCAGAATTATTCTTGACGAACATTTTGCTTTGAATAAGCTCATAATTTGATTTTTGCATATGTTTCTCACGGTTTTTCCGTTCTTGCATCACTATATTCATTGTTATCTGAAATTTTTTGATGTATCATTGTTGAAATTGATGTTCCTAATGCATTTCAGCCCGCGAGGATGGTTCCTGAATGTCGATTCACCATTTAAGTCACCAAAATATTGGGGTCTGAGGGAAAATGCTATAAAAACCGCAGACACCGTTCGACGCGCATTTGATTTGCCTTTTGTATGTAAATTTTACACTAAAACACTACTTAGCCTGCAATCCTTCTTTTAATGAAGGAAATTACAAATCCAAGCAAAAACAATATTTTCTTGTCTTTTACAAAAAATAGATGGAAAATGGCTTTTTCAGCCAATCAGATAGTCTATCAGATATACCGCTCCGGGCATTTTGCCCTCCTCCTGGTCTATCGGCTAACGTCCAAAACCGAGTATGTCAAAATCGTAAAATACGAAGCTTGCGCAGCAGCTATTTCTACTATAACAATAGTATCACCACAACAACATGAAAAAAGAGCCAATCACGTCGCTTTCTTAGGCGCACTATTAAATAATCAGCGTGACTATTTTTAACAATCGAAGGTCAATGCTTATAATCCCCAGGCTTCTGAATTACTTACCTCTTGACGTCTGCCGATAAGTAGACCAAGAGGAGGGCGAAAAAGCCCGGAACGGTTTATCGGATCGACTACTAATCAGAGAGCTCAGTTCCTCGAAGAAAATAAACAAAATGTATTCCAGCGAAAACTGATAGCGACGATGAAAAATTGTCTTGTCAGCTACTCAGCTGGTGACAACCAAAAACTTATTTGTTTAGTAAAATAATTTACAGTAAAAAGGCAGAAAGAACAACAATTCAATGTCAAAACCATACATTTACTTCTGTGTCAAACTATTTTGCAGTACTATGAAACAAATTCAATATACAGAAATTGAATGATTACAGGTAATTCTGCTATGCTGATTAAAATATCAACATCATTTTTGAAATCAGCACCCTTTAATTACCTAAGGTGCTAAATTTCATTTAAAATGAATAATGTTTTATTTTTTTGACCAAAAATACCTCAAAACAGGTATTTCTGGTATGGTAAACAAAAATAAACATTATTTTTGAAATCAGCACCCTTTAATTATCTAAGGTATCAAATTTCATTCAAAACGGACTTTTTGATCTGAAAATACCTCAAGGGTCCGGTTTTTCTCAAGGTCCTGGGTCCGGTTTTTCTAAAGGTCCTGGTCCTGGTCCGGTAAGTAAAGTATGCCTTGTGTAAATAAAAAACAACGCAAATATTTATAAATTAATTAAATTATTAATATTAATATCCACGTTAGACCTCCCTGTAAAAAACTCTTCGTTTAAGGATAAGGATTTTCAAACATTGTCACAATATATATTATGAACTGCTTTTCTTTGAATTGATAATATTCCATGTAATATGATTCATTTCTGTATTATTACCATGATCATTCTCAGAGGACTTATGTCAAACATCATCACTAACGCTTCAACAGTGCCTAACGCTAAGTGATCAACCCTCTCGAAAAACTGAGGTCTGAAGTGAGATTAGTTAATGTATTATTAATTACATACATTGTATGTATAGATTGAAAATTGACAAAAACAATCCATCTGTTACCATTATCATTGATCCTTGCACAAGATTAGTGTCTCAAGTCGTTTGAAGTGATGGTGCTTGTTAGAGAAATTTTCCTTTGTTTTTTTCATTGTTTATAATGCTCTACCTCATCATCTTACAAATATGTTGGTCAACTGTAGACATGTTTATGTTGAAGTTTGTAAAGTTAAATAGCTCTGACCCTCCAGATCTTACAAGAAAACATTCTACGTGGTTCATAAAGTTAATTTATTTTATAACATCCGATCTAAATCAATTTTTTCCATGAAAATCTTCTTTCAAAAACATAACATTTTCACAGACTGCCCCGACGTCTTAGCCTGGACCTAAGCGCATGATTTCTTCTGAAGCTCAGAAATGCTTAGCCTAGACCTAAGCTCATAATTTCTGAGTCTCAGAAATTTTGGGCTTAGTATTATTATTATCATTATTGTTATTAATCAATATTTCTTGTCTCCAATAATTGGTTCTTCTTACAAGAAAGTATATATCAATCTATATTTTAAGGTCACGTAAAAAATAAATAATTGTTGGACTGAGAAATAAATACAAAGAAAGGAATTAATCAAAAGGGATAAGTGTAACCAAAAGGGATTAGTGTAATGATGGGGAAAAAGAAGCACATGCATATACTTGACTTATTCATTACCAGGGTGTTATTATGACAAAAATTGCAACTTGAAAAATTACGTAGCAAACGCATGGCCAAAATAACAATTAAATTCTTGTGTTGTTACTTTACGGAAATTTTATTGTTTTCATGTTTTAACGAGTTTTTTCCATTTATAGCAAAGATATAACTGTTTTTACCAAACATAAACAAACATGAGGATGTGAAGGAATTTATGATTTCTCAGCTATTGTTTTTTTGTGTGAAATTATTGGACGCACAAGATCTTGTGTAATTACCCTTGCTTGCTCTCAGGTTGAGAATTTTATAGAATTAAAAAAAAACATTTTTTTAAAAAACGAAAGAATTCACAACCTGTATTCAGGCTACCGACATCTGAGCTTTCAAAACAAAAATATCCACACCGAATTTTAAGGGCCGATTACGTCTAATCCCTCCAAAAACACACATGCGTAATATTTATGAAGCAATCACGTATGAGGCGCATGCGCATGATTTATATTTTAGTACATATGGCAAGCGAATTACATATATGCCAACTCTCACGCATTGGGCGTGAGTCTCACGCATTCCAAAATTGCCATACGCAATTTTTACAGAGTAAAAATCTCACGCAATTTCTCTATTCTCTATTTTCACATACATTTCAGTACCACCATACGCATCTTCCACACGCATCTCACGCATTTTCATTGGAAAAAACCGGGAAAAATCGGACAAATCCCGGGATAAGGCCGAAAAAAGCGTCGAGCAAAAAAAAAAGAAAAAAAAAAGGTCGTCAGCCATTTCATTCAGTGAATCGTTCAGGTCCGTCAAACTCAAACGTCCTGGGAAAAATTGATCATCTGACGCAAATGGAATTTAAAAGTTGGCAAGTATGGAATTACTAGGCTTCTTCACGTCAGTCTGCGAAAATGTGTTAAGCATATTATAGTTTTTATAGAAGGTTTGTTTCACCTAGGTACGCCTACAGGCATCGGATGACTCAAGACAAGGGAAGGCAAAATAAGGTTCTCTAGCGTTTAGTCATCACATAGTTTTATCATGTGATAATTAATGACGAGGAGGATTTTAAAACATATATATATATCGCTTTAGCATCCATTTTTCTACAGATTCAATAAGACAAGAATGGATCAACTAAGAAAACTAACTTTTTGCTACTGCTGTTATTGCTTCTCTTATTACCTTTTTATAACATATTGCCTGCATGGATTGGCAGAAACAAGATTTTGGTTTCCAGAACATTTCTCTTTGACATCAATAATGGTATCAGGAAATGACAGAGATGAGGAAAAAGTTCCAAAAGAAAATAAAGATGAATTCGCATACCTGCCATCACTTAAACAGAACTTCGCACAGTTTCCAATCAGCACAAGAGTGGATTCTTTATAGAACGCATTACACGCACGCACGCTTAACTAAGAAAAACAAACACTTTTTATGAAAAATCGCATTTATCTCGTATTAGAAATTAATTTATTCGGAGAAATTTTATTGTGAATATTAAATTTGGGGCAAATAATTTTTTGAATTTTAAGCAAACCCAATTTTTAAGGACTATATTATTCAATTTGCTTACTTCTATTTTAGAAATATCGTTGAAATTGAGGCGGCCGAAAAAGATTTAAACTGATGATTTCATTCAAGGCATCACGGGCTGCGGAGCCAGGGGCTGGGGGAGTCCCCCTCCCCCTAATAAATTTTTCAATTATGGTCCTTTCAAAATTAACAATAATTAAAAACAATGACCTTGCCTCGTTTATAACTTCCAGCCCCCTAAAGAAAAATTTGTTCCGCGGACCCTGGGCATTCGTCCGATTTGCACCAATTCTTTTCTCTCACAAAAAATTCTCCGAATACGGTAGTTACTAGTTGTGTATTTTTAATAATTTGAAGTTTTTGTGTTATGTTAATATTAATATACGCTTAATATATGCTGCTCCTACAAATAAATACTTGGACTTTTGATTTTGATTTTTTGTATATACTGTTATGTTGTGGTTTGCTTGGGATTCAAATATTTTTTGTGGAATGAAATTCAACTCGGTTTTTTAAGTATAACCATCCTCGTTCACAGGGCACCTTCACATTCAAGCTTTTTTCATTCACATTCAAGCCCGATTATTCACATTCAAGCCACCATTATTCACATGCAAGGTTTTATCTAGCCTGTACCAGACCGCCGCACCGGTTACGAAAAATCTGTGAGTTCTTACACTGGTTATTTTAGCCCATTACTCCCTTCTACTTGCTTTCGACTCAATTGAAGTTCGTGTATGGTCCCAAAGTACCTTAATTTGGGGTATTTATTGTCTCCAGTGGTATTTTCAATGACGATACTCGAAATCTCTAATTTTTACGCCAAAATCGACAATTTTTGAAATTTTGAAAAAATCTTGATTTTTGAGGTGGTTTATACCTTTAGCATTTCAAATCAAATGTTTTTTGTTCGAATAAAGTATTTTTTTTAAATATATGAACATATATTTGAAAGCATAGAAAACCACCGCGGAAACAAGGCAAAACGAATATGGTAATAAAAAAATCAGCAAAAAATCAATCATAACAATAACAAACAATGTTTACGTCTTGTTTTCATGTAAACGCGTTTGTTTTGATTGTGAATGGAACAGGCAGCTGATATAATAATATAAATATATAATAAACGATTTTTTATTTCATGCATCCATTAATTTTACAATGGTTCTTCTCGCAGAGGAAATATTGAATATTCAGCTCCGCATTAAAGACGGTTGTGAGTAGTGTATCTGATATTCAGATCCACTTTTCGCTTCACCTCACGCTTCGCTGTAAACACGGATGGGCGAAAACGAGGATTTGACTGCGCTCACGGCATTTTCACCACAAAACCGCGTAGGAAAAGAAACATGGGTACGAATGTTTTGAATGTTTTGATGACGTAATTTTGGAAGCGGGGCTTTGTTTTTTTATATCGAATGTACACAAACGTTCATATACCTAATCCTTTGATTTGGCTTCTTTTGGGCATTTTCATCCCTTTTATACGAAAACAATCTTCCTTAAAAAAGTTTCTTTAATATTAAATCACCTAATGAATAATTTCCAACATTTACTTATTTATAAGCATTACACATGATCTGACAAGAGAATTGTTTTACCTAGCTAACTAAAATGGAAATAACTACAAGATTGAAAATTAAACAAAGATTTACTAAGTACTATACTTTCAAATATGTTCATATATTTAAAAAAAAATACTTCATTCGAACAAAAAACATTTGAAATGTTAAAGGTAAACCAAAAATGTCACCAAGGGGGAAATAAGATGTATATCCATAGTTGAGTGGTGAAGAGACATGAAATGCTATTTCTGAAACTAAGTTTGTATTCCTTTCCTTAATATATAAGCATAACCTACCCTAAATTTCATAAAAGATTTTAAGCATAAGAATAAGCATATTTTTAGGGTAAAAATTTATAATATTTTCATCCCCCCATCGGTTTTTCTTAAATAACAGCAAAAGTAATAAAGATGAGGACATGAGATTTGTCAATAAACGTATTTACAAGTGTTCTGAAAAAATCAATCAAAATTGACAATGCCGGAGGTAATTATGCTCAAAACGAGACACCAGGTGTAAAAATGCAATACATTTTGGCGTCATAGGCACCAATTCTGCTTTCTTTATAAACTTTGATAGAAAAATAATTTTTTCATGAAGTTTTCTTCATAATATTATGGTTGTTTACATGAACAAAGTTTATGATGAAGTCATGATTTCAAAATGGCGCGTGCTCGTTTTTTCCATGCTGTGAAAGGTTATTATGTACGTTTTTTCGTTGGATAATGAATTGAGTCCAAGACTATTTTCAAACATCGAAAGCCAAGAAACAAAGCTAAATATTCAGAAACAAGGATATTTATAGTATCTTTTAACTTCTGATCTTCGGATTTTGTACTCAAAATTTGAAAATTTTCAAACCTCAATTTCCCTTTAATTTTGATAGTCAGATAAATACTGTGTTATAAATTCTTTCATTTAAATTTCTCATAAGAACATAAATAAAAACATCTGAGGCTGAGAAAAGTCAGAAAAATAAGCACATCCAGGCTTAGATGAAATTTAGACGTTCTTATAGAAAAACGTGTATTCTATTAATTTTCAAAACTCTTAATTTTAATAAGAAACCACAAATTCTATGAACGATATTGACTCCATCAGTTCAAAAATATAAGGATGTAAAGAATGGATAAGAAAAGGTTGATGGTTTGCTTTACTAAAGGAAGGTGGAAGATCCTCTCCATGAGCATTAGAAACAAATGACACAACTTTCCCGAGACTCATTTTAGCGTGTTATTTGATAATACACATCTAGTACGGAATCCGAGAAGGGGCAAACTCTTTTTCTTAAAAAAAAAAAACTCTTTTCCTTTTCAGAAAACTATTTTCCTTTTAAAAAAACTCTTTTTCTTTTATAAAAAAAACCGAAAATTGTTTACGCAGCAGCCTTGGAAAGACCTTTTTCTCTTCAAATGTATACGGAAGACCTTATCAAAGTGGAAATAAAGTGAGAGACGAGACAGTGGGTCCCTAAAGCCACTCTTTACATTGATCCTCTAAAATACTGCAAATTTTATCGCCAATGCGGCAAAAATCACAAAGGTTTTCTCCTCTAAGCTGATAAAATTTCATTGTTTTACGGCATTTTCGACAAAATGTGATGCAATACACATCAAGTTAATAGACGTGCTATTACAGATATGAGCAAGGAGGTGATATAAATGAAGAGGACTAGGCTCTATCTTAGTCTGAATGATCACTTTCAAAATTGCATTTGCTATACCAGCTTGATCTGTGTAATAAAGGACTAGGCTCTAATGGAATAATGTATTCAATTTCTAATTCATGAAACTATACCACGTGACTTTCCCAAAAAAAATAAACAAAAGTACAAAAAGTAAAAGGGACACTGACCTTATGAAACGACGCTATGTGCGGCCCAAAATGCAGGGTCAAAAATCGGACCCTTATAGTGCAGTGGTTCAAACTTAAAAGACACACCCTTACAGTACAATTTCGGTGATTTTTGTACTCTTACAGTGCAAATAAACAATCCTTGTTTTTCATAGTACCATACTTATTATTTCCTTACATATTACTTTTTTGGGAGACACTAAAGAAATGTAAATCAATGGGCACGATCAGACTACAGATTATTTTAAGTAGTATTGTGTTGGTGGGAAGTCTACTCTTACAGTGCATTTTGCTTGCAAAAAAGACCGACCTTTAGGGGCTGCACATACCTATAGGCAAAAATATGTGAGTGTTTTCTGTTCCTAGGTCAGTTCTTAACTTTTGAGGACAAAATCTAAGATTCCTGACACTTTCAATATAAAAAGACACTGGAATGATGGGATTGTTGTTTGATTTACTGACTTTGAGCCAAATAATCCTCCTTGAAAACCCGTCGATGCATCCGTGAATTGGTAGATCATACGGTTTAACCTTACCGTAGCCATCTATATGCCAACAACGGTCTGCACCCGGAGATACATGCTGTCTTCCGGTTAAGTCGATTTTTTATTCTTTGTAAATTTCCGTTAGGATCTATTTCCCTGAGAATTTCCATCACTGTTGTTCTGCGCAACTTTGTAATTCAATTTGCGTAACTTTGTTATTGAAACATCTTTCTCTTTTTACAATTTTCAGAATTCCAGTTGTTTTGATTTTTCAAATTCATTGCTGCCAAAGCGGTAAACTAAAGAAGTTTATTTATAAGCATCAATGCAAATGATCCTTTTATAAGCAACATTCGAGTCAATCAAACATTATAGACAGTTTTGTTCAAGTAACAAAAATTACCCTAATAATGGTGTCATCAACTGGTATATAAAAACTATGAAATTGAATAAAAAGTAATGGGATAAAAGTTCTTTGTCTCAAGTTTAGTTCGAAACTAACGAGCCAATCGAAAGTTATAGACAGTTTTGAATCCATTGTAATGGATTAATATTTGGTGATACTTTCCTTGTACCATATTCTCTAAAAAAGTCATTGTCATTTAGTTGATTACTGATCATCACATTATCAGTACAGTGCATCATTTTTGCTTGATTGTTTACTTATGGTATTATGATAAAGTAAATCATATATTTGGCAAAATATTTTTGAGAAGGATATTTTTATAAGTGGAAAGATATTTTTGGTAAGAAAAAGAGTTTTTTTAAAAGGAAAAGAGTTTTTTTTAAAAGAAAAAGAGTTTTTTTAAAAGAAAAATAGTTTTTTTAGAAGAGTTTTTTTAAAAGAAAAAGTGTTATTTTAGAAGAAAAAGAGTTTTTAAAGAAAAATAGTTTTTTTA
>JAUBWS010055300.1:24506-49072 GCA_032270445.1 Darlingtonia californica
TTTTTAAAGAAAAGAGTTTTTTAGAAGAAAACGAGTTTTTTTAAAAGAAAAAGAGTTTTTTTTAAAAGAAAAATAGTTTTTTTAAAAGGAAAAGAGTTTGTCTCGGCTTCCGTAAAATAGGCCTCATTTCTGACATGTTCAATTGTTGCAAATCCTTGGTGATTGCTTCATCTAAAAATATACTTGAATTGTCTCATTAATTTTTTAATCTCCAGCTTGCAAATAAGTTCAATATTTTAGACAATTCAATTCTTTTAGCTCCATGTGGTACGTGATATTTACTAGTTATCTCAAATTTTTCTCCTTCTATTTTGCAAAAAGGTCTATTATTTTGACATTTTGATTCTTTTAACTCCATAGTATTCGGTTATAAAATATTCAAAACCTACGTAAAAATTTTCCCAAGCTACCTCATAAACAAATCTAAAATTTTTGACATTTCAATTTTCTACTCCATAGTAGTCTCTCATTAAATATGCATAACACTAATTTCTCAATCTATCTAACAAACAAGTCTACATTTCAATTTTGTACTCCATGATTCTTTATAAAATATTCACAACCTACGTTAAAATGTCTCAATCGACCTCGACATTTCAATTTTCTACTCCACAGTAAACCCTCATAAAATATGCATTACACTAATTTCTCAATCTACCTCACAAACAAATCTAAAATTTCAATTTTGTACTCCATGTCGGTTCTTTATAAAATATTCACAACTACGTTAAAATGTCTCAATCTACCTCGCAAATAATTATAATATTTTTGACATTTCAATTTCTTACTCCGCGCTAGTTACGTTCTATTCTCTAGACTTTATACTTTCAAGTCTTTAAACTCTATGGTAGTTCGTTATGAAATATTTACAATCTTTTTCTCGCAAATAAGACAAGAACTTTGATGTTATGAATCATGCAACTCAACGGTGGTTTTGTATATAATATAATTATCTGGCTTAGATAATTCCAACGCTTAAATTCTTTTCAACCAGTGATAGTAGTCGGTGAATATACATTCAACCATTTAAAAATCTTAAAAAACTATATATTATTTCTTATCGAAATTTTCAGCTAAAATTCTCTAATTATTAGCTTTGCTCATTTTCAGTCCATACCGCAGGAGGTCTAGACTATTCTATAGTCTAAGTTCAAACTCTAAGTAAAAAAATAACTCGCAACGGGAGTTGCGCTCGGAAAGGAGGAAAACTTATTTCATTTTCTTCCCGTAATGAATTCCCGTTCCCGCGCGACAAGCCTATATCGCCCGCGCGCTTACGGCTTTTTCTTACGGACTATAGTCTACAGATAGAGGGAGGTCTAAATCAAAATTTTATCAAAACATTAGAAAAAATTCGAAAAACGCTTTATGGGACGTTTGAAGTCTAATTTAATCTAAAAGGATTTTTGTTTATCAAATTAGGGGTATGGACAATTTTTCTTGTAGGTTAAAATAAATTGTTAAGATTCAGATACACAGGTAAAAATAACGTCATGATGCGAATTTGCAATATATTATTGCGCAAGCAATTATACATGTGGCAATATCTCTTTTAATTACATAGTCGGGCTAGGCACCAAATAAGTAAATTTGTAACTGGTCTTATGTCTGGTTATAGTTACACATGTTCTCAAGGGAGCAAAGTCCCTGAGGATTTCGGATTGATGTCATTACGCATTTTACCGACGAGGTCGAAGTCGAGAAAACTAGCAAAACTACTGAGAGAATTCTCGCTGAAAATTTCAACAAAGAAATGCTTAATGCTCGCGAAAATTAATGATCTATGCCTTTGCATGCCTATATCTCCAAATCGTCTCATTGAATCCTATGTTTTTCTCAAAGTAGATGAAAAAGCTTTCTTTTGGTACCAAAAGTTATATAAGTGTTGTAAATTTCTGAAGAGATTTTGAACATCTTAAAGTAATTTCGGTCCCTTCAGAGCATAATTCAAACAAAACATTTCTGATAACTTGGACTTACGCTGAAGTGGGACATTATTTTTATTCATTCACTGTATACTTTCACTTTCATCCGCGGATCAAAATTATGGACCAGCACCACTTCTAAAATGATTCACTTCATATCAAGGAAGGCCCATGCAAAGTTTGAAACTTTATTCACAAAATGAACAATTACATCATTATAGAGGCCTTAGCTGCTGTACTACTTGCTTCATTCATTATCCCACTTATCGAGAGTATATACTGTGTTTAATAGTTCATTTCATATTGTGATTACTATGATTGTTTTGCTTTAACACGCATGCGCACCCCTCCTTCTACTAATACAGAACCGAACCAGTGCCGGTAAACTAGTGCACAGTGTATTCCATAGTCTAAGTTAAAGAAACGCACAAACGGAGTTGCACCCAGAACGGAGGTATACATCACTCGCGCGCATACGGCTTTGGTTATACGGACTATAAAATAGTCCAGCGTAGAGCTAAAAAGGTAGGATCTTGTATATACCGGAAAACTAGTTGTATTGTTGTATCGCTCGCCACTCAATTTCGTTTTCATGATGCCTGCAGCGATATTTGTATTCGTTTACCTATACTCTCAAAAGGTCTTCGGTAAGTGCATAAAGTATAAAAAATTCAATGTAGCCAAATTTTAGAATGTTCGTGAAGAGTTAATTTGGCGAGCCAAAAAGTTTCCAATATTTCGCGAGGACTAAATTTGACAAATGGTCAATGAAATTAAATTTTTCGAGTATTTAATTTGATGACTTTGATAATTGAAAAGTCTAAAATGTAAGTAAATTAAAATTTCATACTCAAGGTGAGTATCATCAATAACTGTTTTGTTGATTTGCTTTCAAGCTTTGGATAGTTAATTCAATGGGACCAATTACCGTACATAAATGTGACGGGGATTTAACTTGGCAAATTTGCAATTATATGAAATTTATGAATTTTATTGCAATTCTGCAGTCTAAAGCTATTCGACACTTATACGTCATCAGAGAGAATTAAAAATTGTTAAGAACAGAACTATATATTTTTAATTTTTATGCAAAATATGAGACATGGAAGCCGTATAAAAAAACAGAACATCTGAAATTCTCGAAACATATGACATGAAATCAGGCCCGGCGGAAGCTATTTCTAATTGGTGCAGCCAAATTATTAAATGTAAAGGAAAAAATGTTGCCTACCATGGTTGGGCAACGAAGAAAATTTTTGACTTTTAGATGCTCTAAAACCATGTTTACGGTCATTTCAGAAAGAAAATAGCAAATAAATTTCAGTTTATAGTTAAATAAGTTGACCTTTATCACTCGCTTATGGATAAACATTTATCATAACTGGGAACTACTGAGGTTTGCTTAATTTTTTGTCGTGTGAAGTTTTAATGCAAATGATTGTTTTTTCAAAAAAAATCTTAAATTGATCGAAAAAAAGTGGTGCGGCGTTTTCCGGAGCTGCCGCAGCGGCTCCGCCGGGGCTGGAAATACGTTTTTAACCATTAACATTTTCGCTTACGAGTTACTATGGAGAAATGCTCAAAATTTTTCAAACACAAAACTATACAAGATGTCATAAAGTCGAATACTCTCTATAGCCCACATGGCTTCTATTCAAGCATTATTATCAGAGGCGGATAGGGACTAAGTGAAAGTTGTGATTTCACACAGTTAAGTAGTCTAAAATAACCAGAATCGGGAAAATTTTATAGACATTTCGAGAAAAATCGGGGAAATTTCATAAGAAAATCGGAAAAATTCGGAATTTTCACATGGTGGTTTGAAGAGTCTGTATCCGCCCCTGATTATTATTATTATTACTATTATTAACGAAATTCATACAGGATAACCAATTCAAAAATTTAGAAATATATACATATTTACAAAAATTTCTGTTATCAGATGGGTCCTGTGTCAAAAAACTTAGAAATAAAACATTCGAATAAAATAAGGATTAAAGCTATGTAAAACAGAAATAAATAAAACCTCTGTCGACCTGCTTAAGACTTTAGAAGATTTTGCGAATTTCAAGTTAAAAATTAGATCAAGCAGTCGAAAAGTATGCAAACTTCAAATCTATATGACTCGTGAAATCATTTTTTATTTAAAATTTTATCAAATAAAACTATAAAATATAAGAAGTCACAATAGATTATTGGTGAAATATTATGCGTCTCATACGATGACAGCTAGAAATTATTTATGTCTTATGACAAGTTTGTTTCAAAAGGATAACACACTAAATCTCATATTGAGACCAGTTTAGTCTACCTGCTATTTTGTTCGACCATTTTTTCCCACACATGGTCTATGAGTGTTCGTAATCAGCGGCTAAAATTAGTACAAATCTCATACGGAGGAGTGTTTTTCTTTTTCAAAGGCAAACAAACTGTGTAGCTGTTTAAAAAGATAACGCTCCTCCATATAGATATTTTATAATTTTACCCGCGGAGTATTTGGAAACCGGAAACCATGTTTTGTAAATTTTGATGGACTGAGTTTTGGAAGAGTGTTGAAAGACCATCCATTAATAAAGCAAAAGAGTTCACAACGGTTTACCGGGTAGACTATGTCTCTTGCAGAGCTGTCTAATCATTTTATAAAATAAAAAAGTTTCTGAAAATACAAACATACAACGAAAGACATCATAGAAGCAAGACGTTCTATCCGATGTTCTTAAAGCCTTCGGAAGTATGTCACTTCACTTTTTTTATACGTTTCTTCTCATCACAAGGATGGTTCATGGTCTTGATGTTCTACGTTTTGAAAATCATCGCGAAGCTTATTGGGAATTGTATGAAAAAGACACAGTTCATGCTCGTCCATTTTTCAAAGAGCAAACAGTTGAAGATGGATTTGAATGTCTTCAATTATGTTTGCAAGAGGAAGGATGTCGATCAGTGAATTACGAATATACATCAACTTCAACTGAACGTGGTTGCCAACTTTTGAAATACAACAGACTCAGCGCACCTGTGTATTTGAAAAAATCAGGTTGGAAGCATTATGATACTGGATTTAACCAGCTCGTAGCTATCAAAGCTTTCAATCAAACTGTTGATGCTTGCTATAATGCGGCATGTAAATCCAGCGGCAGCAGCATCGAATATTTAATGAGTTTTTCTTTGTTAGACCACTGTCTAACTGTCGATAAGTTTCTATATGAGTACGACCCTATCGCAGGAACACTTTTACATCATTGCTCACAGCGTTACGTATGCCCAACATTCTGGTACAGTAGTTATTGGTTGGTGTCGCCTTTAGACAATTGCGTGCAATTCAATCAAATTAAGAGATTTCGCAGAACACATTGTAAGTGATATTGTCTTAAAAAAAATCATTTTATCACGGGTTATTTTTTATTCGTATCTCTGTAGCAAATATTCGATGTTCAAACAACGCCGTACACTCTTTAAAGAACCAGATAGATTTTTGTTCAACTTCTATTTTTTATTCCATTTGAACCTCCATTATTTATATAAATGGTTTCTAATGGAAATCTTAACACGTTCACTACCAGGGTTTCTTCAAAAATGACAAAAATTGCATCTTGTAAAGTTCCGCTTTTTCAAAGTTTCAGCGACTATAACTACTCTAAAATTAACATATAAGTATTCCAATTGACAGCAAAGTTTCTGTACGGCACTTGGTATACTATTAATTAATTTAAAAATGCGTTTAACCCTCTAACGCCTGGTGGTCACATTAGTGTACATTGAGAAAGTTGGAAAATTTCAATAACCATAAGTGCTTTCATCTTCAAATTGCCAGCAAAATAAATTATGCACAATTGGGTTATTTCAAGCCATTGTTTAGGGGTTTAGCTATTGATTATCTTCAAGAAATTAAGAAAAATGTCGAAAATTAGGCAATTTTTAATTTTGATGTATTTTTCTCCTTCTCATCGAGAGTGTCATTTTGGTATATAGAATATATGGGTAGAGACTTGAAACAAGTCTCAGGCGTTAAAGGGTTAACGATTCATAAATGCATGTCAAATGAATTTCATGAATTTTCCGTATCGGTGCAGCGGTCTGGTACAGGCTAGCATTCTTTCAGATATTATATGAGTGCACATGATTTTGAAACGTACTTTATCTGTTTCTTTTTTTTTTTAATTAATTAAATATATCAGATGGCATAATTTGGGAAGACAAATGCTTTCTTGCACGATACTTCAAAGTCAGTGGAAATAATCAAAACTTATTGATAGGTCAATGTTATGGAGATGAGGTCAAGAACAGTTATCAATTGTTTGGAGAAAGTAAGGAAGTTACCATTTTTTGTTTGTTCCGCTCCCCTCTTTCTATAAGTTCGTTTGGATGATTGTTACTTAGGGGAAAAAAGTGTTTCTCAAGAAAAATTCCATGTGATTTTTACCGTTTTTGCCGTTTTCGTGAAAGTTATTTCTTGTCAGTGCAGTTTCCAACCGCAAAAAGGATGCCCTAAAAAATATTATAACCGACAATAAAATATGTCGGACAAAAATGACAAAATGATGACGCAGATGACGAAAATTTTGTCCGTAACGAACAATTTTTTTCTCCGAAATTTTTTATTGCTTTAAAATCTTTCAGACAGAGTTATATTCTAATTCATGTTTTTGAAAATTTACAATTTTTTTCGAAATTTTACTTTCCATTAGATATAATTTAGCATTTCATTTATAATCAAAAATACATTTATTTTTTCTTAGTTAAAGCTCCGATCAAGGTGTCAGTATTTCTAAATGCCGGAAATGACATCACGACAGCTCTTTCAGACAAACGGTTCCCGGATCAACCGGACAGTGTTGGATACAACGATGCTTTTGTTATAACTAAATGGAAAACAAATTACCTTCTCCGCATGCAAGCAATATTTGTATCACAGGAAAGCGGTGATTATACATTCTATTGCATCAACGATGATTCTGCATATGTGTATTTGAGTACAGATGAAACAGAAGGCAATAAGAAATTGATCATCGGTAGTGGAGCAACTATATCGCATCCATGGAACTGGAACAAGTTTGTTTTCTTAATTCTTATTCATACATCATTTATATTTCCTAGTCGAATGTGCGTTCAACTTTACAAAATTATTTACAATGTTTATCATACCAGTTTTTGTGAATCTCCAGGGCGGAGGTGAGTATAAAGGTTGGGGTCTATCTCAATAAGATGTACTTAGATTTGGATTGCACTCTTATGTTTTTTTAGCACAAAATCCTCTTGAATCTGTTTGAATTATCGAGGTAAACATTTCTAGATGACTCATTCTTTCAAACATTTTCTATAAACCTGATTATGGAAAAGTTTAATGGTCTACAAATAATGCGAGATAAACATACTGCTTACAATTTTATAAAACTTCATGCGCAGTAAAATGCCAAAGAAAAAAATATACAAGAAATTGGGATCATTAAGGGGTTTGGAACCCAAGTATAGTCTGTTCACACACTTCTTGTGCAAATTGATTTTTTAGTTGACTGAATCATTTCGTTAGCAATTTTAAGTTAATGTGTGAAATTGATAATGCCTAAGCTCAATGGGAATGCATCAATATTTTTCAGGGGGTTTCAAAGCTGATGCAAAATTTCATTAAGAATTATATCACATATCACATATGAGATAAAAAAAACAATTACGACGTTTTTTTGTAAATAAATTGATGTACCTTCTAGTCCCCTTCAAGATTTATTTATAACATTGAAAAAACACTTTGTCTTTAATTTTTGGTACAACAAATTACAACCACTAAGACAATACATTTACAAACATCTATGAATCCCTGCTCCTGCATAGCACTCGAAGTGATATTGCCAGGAGCAGGGAAATCAAAAAGAAAACAAAAGAAAAAAAAGGAGTTAAAAATGTTAAAGCTAAACAAAATAACTTAAAAGGAAAAATCAATTATAGTTACATTTATCCAAAAAGTGGTCCACTAAACCTATTGGAATTATCATGGAAAAATTTAAGAAGTTCCAAATTTACGTTACCTGTGACATTAGAGTCATCATAAAGCAAAACTTTAGACAAATAAAAGGGATTCGGTGGGACAAGAGCTATGCCTTAAGCCTGGAGACTGTCAAATAGTTTCAGTCTTTCATTGTAAAAAGTAGAGCATTGCAACAGGTAATGTTCATTGTTGTCGATCGAGTTAGTTCTACATGAACAAAATGGGTCAATGGTATCCATGAACCAATGCCAAAATTTATGTTCGCGTAGGTGAATGAACCCTAACCTTAACCGTGTAAATAAAACTAACCCATGGTTGTTTTGACACCGAATGACGGTGCAGGTATGGATCGTAGAAAATCAAAAATAGCGCGTCTTAGTTGTTGAAATTGAAGGGAGATTTTGTATACGGCTATCCAGGCTGTTCCACTGTCCTATAAAACATGGAAAAAGGAATTGTGATAGCGTTCAGTACGAGCTGCTATGGGGCCAATAGGAAGCCTTGATCCAAGATCGGTAAATTCTGAGGTGGCAAAGTTTCAAGATCTTCTAAAAAAAGAATAGCTTTCTGCTAAACCTCCTGTCTGCTTAGCTCTCAAAAGCAAGCTCAGAATATAGCTTTTCTCTATAAGTACCACAGAAACTGCCGGTTATAGCTAAACAGGTAAACAGTATTGAACAGATTCAAGCTGTTGTGAAAATGTTGCATTACCTAGATAGTCGTACACGATATCTCCATAGCCCAGATGACGTCTTACAAAGGATTTATATATGGTTAAAAGTGAGTCTCTCCATAAAAAAACTTCGAAGCTTACGAATGAGATCAATGTCTTTGTTTGCTTTACTTATCTTCTCACTGAGATGATGATCAAAGGGCAGTTTTGATTCTAAAATTAGGTCTAGATTTTTTATATTTGGGAGACTGCGATTGCAGTGTCGTTGAAAAAAACGGGTGGAGCATTAGCAGTATTTTCTTGGAAAAATAAACTTCAACTGCCTGCTTTGGAGGGTCCGAACTTAATGACATTTTCCATTGATGAGTTCAATCAGAAATACTTCCAAGATTGTTAGGGAGGTCGTTGATGAAAATCAATAATAACAATGGACCCAAAATTGACCCTTGGGGAACTCCAGCCAAGATTTCCTTCGATATGGAATTTTGTTTATTTAAAACAACTCTCAAAACGCAAACAGAAAAGGAATCTCTCCAAAAAAATAACAAAGGGCCAGATACACCATAGGAACGCAGTTTAAAAAGCAACCCATCGTAGCACACTCTATCAAAAACCTGTGATATATCTAAAAATAGCCCACAGGTGTCTAATGAGGGGTTAGCATCAAAACCTTTTAAGATGTTAGGCATTATGGACAACAACTGAGACACACATGAATGGGTCAAGCTGGAGTTTTTAGAAGCTTTCATATGATTGGATTTGTTGATTCAATAAAAGACAATAAAATGCTACTAACTTTCTAAAGAACGGCTATTAAATGATCATTAAAAATAAACCAATCGATAGCTCTCTTGCAAAAAACTCCAGAACATCTAACATAAATCATCCTGACGAAAGCCAGATTGACATGATGATAAATGGTTGGTTTCGAAGTGATTATAAAATGTATCGTTTATACACTTTTCAAAGAGTTTGCTAAAAATTGGCAAATAGATACTGGTCTATACTTTTTAACATAACTTTTGTCCCCTTTTTTGTCAATGACTGGGGAAAACACTTTTCATCTGTACATTGCTTCTTTTGAAAGTTCAAAGATTAAACAGCTTCTTAAAAGAATTTTATGACAAAATATTGTATGAATAAGATATGAACAGAATTAATGCATGGATGATGAATATCTGCTCGCATATCATATACAACTTATTTCTAACATATTTATTAGAATACGGAGCAGGTTGGATGACTGCTTCAAGCAAGTAAAATCTTCATTCAAAATTTATTCATTATTCTAACTAAACGTTAGATGTTAATGTTGCAGTGTCAGAAAGCCCTGATTAACCCTTTAAACAATAGAAATTATCACACTTTTTGCACGTACTTCGAATTTAGTTGATTTGTTATATGTAATTAATTTTTCAGTAGCTTCTATGGTTTTGAATTTGCAACTTTTCAAAGTAGGCCTTTTTTGGCCTTTTTGGTTATTTTACTTTGAAGGGCTGTAGATTCAAAAATGTAAGTTTTTCTGACAGCCAAACCCCAAGATGTAGTGTCAGCCTGCTTGTCTAATCAAATTCAAAATTTTTAATTTAGTTTTTCATATCTAGAGCCGTCAAATCATCTAAGATGTCCTTGTCCAACACAATGAAGTATTACATTGAAGTTATCTTTTTTGAAAAAAAAGGGAATTCTTATTTGCAAGTTGGCATGATGCGACCAAATGGTGAGGAAGTTGAAGTCATAGAAAGTTGGAATCTTCAACCGTTACCTTCAGAGATGGAACCTTGAACCTTCAGAGTTCGAAAATCTATTTATTGAAATGTTTTGAAAAAAGAAACTGTTAATTGCACGTTGGAATTTCCATAGATTTTAGTGAAGCATATGTAACTAATTTTTTTTTTGAAGAAAAGTTGTTCTGAAACTGAGATTTGAAAATTGGCATGATGTGACCGAAAGAGTTGGAAGTTGAAGTATAAAAAGTTGAAGTTTTCAACAAATAAATAAAATCTAAACTTTTTGAACCAACTTTTGGAACACATGAATTCAGCCTCATTGATAATTTAGAATCATAATTATGTGTGTATAACAGTAATTCATTTTTGTATTAACTTATAACCAAAAAAGCCCTAGAAGAGCTGATATATGATAGAAATTCCAGCTGATATGGTTAATTTTTAATAAATAGTTTTAGCAACTACACTAATATTTTTATGAGCATAACAGCTAAAGCAGAGGGTAAAATTCAAGAATTAAACAAAATAGCTTTCATAAAGTAGCTAAATAAACTGGATTTAAACTTTGGTGTTTCTTTCTATTTTTGACAATTTCATGATGAAAATATTGACAGCCAAATATTACTAATTCTTAAAGAGGTAAGCAAAGCACATCCTATCCTAAATTTTATACAAAACAAGGTAACCCAGCCCTCAAAAAGATGATATGATAGCGAGGCTGTCTGATATGATAGTGAGGCTGTATTGTATAAAAAAAGGTGCCTATATGAATGATTTTTTCGTTTATTCCATATGTTGTATATTTTATCAACTAAAATCCGTATACTTTGTCCAAAAGAGCTAAAATGGGTTGTTTTCAGCCATCTAAGGCACCCAAAAATTAAAATCTTCTCATAGCACAATTTTTTGCGGAGGAAACAATAACAACGGGGCTGTTTGGCGGGGGTTTGAGGTTTTCAGCAGTGCTTTGCCACAATGAAAATTGAGGGATTTGATCTGTCTCACCAAGGAAAAGGAGATTTTTGATTGAGGTGGAATTCTATTCGTTGTTCAAAAACAATGCATTTTCCGGCAATACAGGAGCCCTAATTTACAAAATTTCTTCCCCTGATTCTGGCTTCGAGTGCCCCCCTACCCTGGTAAAACTTTCTGGTTACGGGCTTTACAATAAATAACATTTTGAAAATTATCACACTTTTTGCACGTACTTCGAATTTATATATTTTGTGTTTTACAAGTGCTTCTTTGTACATATTGCTGCATATTTAATGCAAAACAATTGCATTGTTTACTAGGTGAAAATCTAAAAGTCATTCCGAATAGCTTATCGCAACTAAGAACAAAAAACGAAACCTTGCAAATAAGGCACAACTTATTTTTGTTTTGAATATTATACTTTGAAGAGTTTGAAAATGGTCTTTTCGTACATGGTGATGAATACATGGTGTAAAAATATAAAGATCATGCTCACTGACAAGCTATATAGCTGAAAAAATGGATTTTTCTAGACATTTTGTAAATAACACAACAATTTTTTCGTAAAGTATTTAATATTAAGTGGAGTTTGACGAGTACTTCTTTTGTACATATTAATGTATATAATAAAATATATAATTTATGTAATAAGTATTTTATGAAAACATAAAAATCGTGCCTTTTGGTACGCTGCACATAAAAAATCAAGTTTTGAAGGAACATTGTAGAGACCACAAAGTTTAACTTATAATAATTAGATGATTAGATGATTATTTCTTTTGTAAATATTGGGATAGATGATGTAAAATGTTTATAACATGTAAATAAGTATCGTGAAATTATTTAACCCTAGTTTTTTTGGCCTTTTGATGGTCTATGTATTACCGACGGGAGGAGGAAGGGTTAGCCCCTCTGCCTAACTCCTGAATAATAAAGCTACTGTAGACTTTCTCTAATTCGAACGGCAAAGGGAACAAAAATATATTGCAAGCTGTGGAAAGTTCGAAATACAGACATTATTTTGGCCTAAATGTTAGATTAAGGGACTAAGTGAAACCGTTTGAATTGTAGAGAGCTCGAGTTGTAGAAAGTTGAGTTATAGAGAGTTTACTGCCATAAGAACAGGCACCAAATGGCGGATTACCATAATGTTTTGGCTGAAGTTTACCTTTGAACGACTGTAAATTCTGTAACTATAAACTTAAAAAAGGGATGGCACAGTGGTATTATGCAAGAGGTCACGATCAGCTGTCACGTTTGTCTGGGTTAATAAGACCATCCACATATATCAGTTATAGACAAAGTTATACAGTAACAAGAAATTCATGATTATTTGGTTTTTATAGAAAACTAGAATTCTTCCCATATACCAAGGTTAAAGTTTATGTAATTTTACAGGGAAAGAGAACCATTCTGGTGGAATGAATTTAACACCATTATTCTCACCGGTGCAAATGATTGTGGAGTCCCAAAAACTTGATTGTGATGACCCCAAATGTATATGATAAGTAAGGAATACCTGAATGGAACACATTTTTGCGGAAGAAGTTTTTGGAATTTTAACCCAATCAAATACTCAAGTTTTAGAATTATTCTACGGAAAACATGCATCTTAAGGGTAACATATGTTCAGAAAAGTGACCAAACCGCTAAAATGGCTTCCGCAAAACTCATCGATTTTGATGCGGCCAATCACAAGAATCAATTTCTCGAGAATTTCTTCCCTCAAGGTAATGGGGGTGTTTACTAGAGGTATAGCAAGCCTAAGATGTAGGTGTAAGGTTGGGTAATTTATGAGTAGCATGTGCTCTTTTATCGAGTCTCTAGCCAACCTACAAAATGGGATGATGTGTGAGGTATCATGCGTAATATCTTACGCAATTCAGAATTAAGTATGTTTGTCCAGTGGATAAAGTACTACTGACCGCCTGCCTACTCGAGAAAATGTTGTGAGAGGAACTATAGAATTTATCCAACCCAGGTTTTTTAAGACGACACCGTCGTTATGTTGTCTTCCCCTTCTTTATATACGTTTGGACGAATATTTTAATGTTTTTTTAACATCTTCTTATTTGTATTATTGTTTCGCTGAAATAAATTTTTGCTTTTTGCGGTTAGGTTATCTTGACATTCAAAGTTGTTCCTTTTAACTGAAAATCTGGAGGTAATTTTCGCAACAAAAAAAAACCGGCTTTGCGGCTTATTTGATGAAAAGTGTGTGTGGACTTCTAGTCATAGCTTTTCATTGACAAAAGATTTTAGAATATCTTTCTCTCATTTAAACTTTCAATTGAATTTTTGTCAGAAAAAGTTTTAGACTGAATTTTTACTTTATTTTAAAAAACTACTCCACTCTTTAACAACACCAAATTTTTGAAATACAATTGAAAAGAATAGTTGGAATGCTTGCCAAATACTTGCCATGGAAAAAAACTTGAACTAAACCAAGGAGGATTTTAGAAGGCAACGATCTTTAAGAGCAGCAATAAGTTATGAGACACCGCAGAAAAAGTGTTCTTGCCAATCCGGCTGATTTTTTGTTTCAGAAATGTAATATCGGTACACCTCAAATGACTCTCCAACTAAAAGTACGTATACAAACCAACAGGATATTTCCAACTACTAAATATCCTGGCGAGGTCACCACTTTGTGTGGGGAAACTACATCCAACGAGTCCAAAATACAAGACATATATTCTTTTTTTCCAGGAATGTCACTTTGACAAGGAATCTAGCCAAAGCCGAATGGTCTCGGAACACCTCGAAAAATCTAGGAAATTGACATTTTTCTCCAAAAAGTAAAAATGAAGGAGCTCAAAACACAAAATATCTGTTCTTTTATCCAGGAAATCTAAAAAAATCTAGCAGGCATCAAATCGTCTCAGAACAGGTCGTATTTTCTAGGTCACTAGAATTTTATAACGAAAATACATAAAAATTTAAGAGCTCAAAGCACAAAATATCTGTTTTATTTATCCAGGAAAGCCAAAAAAATCTTGCAGGCATTAAATCGTCTCAGAACATATCCATATTTTCTAGGAATCCAAAATTTTCGGCCGAACACCTCAAATTTTCTAGCAAGGTAGATTTCGAAATATTTTCCGAACACATATAAATTTCTAGGAAAAACATGCCTTCCGAACAGATATTTTGCAAAAATGCCTCGTTGGCTGCTTTCGAAGTGATTATTTATTGCCACATAAATTAAACGTGAGATTCGATTTGATTGGTTTGTTTTCCTATTGTAGTGTGTTGTTGCATAAATTACATTTTGTCATGTGATACATTTGTTACAGAAAAAAGAATCAAGTAATAATTTGGGAAAACAGAAGTGTTGACTTAATTTATTTTTTACGCATTTCTTTTATCAAAAAACATCAAATTGCTTTATAAAGGAAAGTAAAGTTAAGAATAAGAAATTTTTTGTAAAAAAAATTGCGAGAAAATTAAGCAAGGACTTTGTCGTATTTTTCATTTGAACAATAAAATGCGCTATGATTTATGTTGCGATGCATAATCACTTTGCATACATTAAGCCAATGTTTTTAAAAAACTTTTAGCGTTCCGTTTTTTTCCAGACACCCTGTATAGATGAAACATTCAAATTAAAAAAGATTCCCAAAGGAGCTTTGCGAACAATGAACCGAAAATTAAAAGGTTCGAATGATGAATAGAGAAATACAAATACATTAAAAAATAAAAGTTATTACAAATTGGGGCAGGGCGGTATTACAAATTGGGGGAGCTTTTTATTATAATTTGGGGTAAGATGGTATTATAGATTGGGGCAGCTTTTTATTTCAAATTGGGGAAAACTTTACTACAAATCGGGGCAGATATACATATTGGGGCAAAGTTTATTACAAATTGAGGCAGGTATTACAAATTGGGGCAAATTATTACAAATTGGGGTACAACACAGGTAAGTAATTATTTGAGCAAACGCGCTAGCACACAGTGGAATCTTCTGCAATCGCAATACCGGGAATTCAAACTTTGTGACATGCCTTTTAAATTTCAAAACCTTTAGGTTGCGATGCAACAACTGAGTAGTGTGATTTTTGTTTTTTGTTTATTTTACACAAATATGTAAATATTATTATTTTGTATTTTTTCTCTAGATCATAGGTGGCCACTACCACTGTTTAGTTTTTAAGTATTGTAGTGTTCTTCTAGCCTTATTGATTGTATTCTTTTCTATCTAATGTAACTTTTAAGGTAAATAAAGTTACTTTCTTACTTACTGACCCAAAAAATTGATTTTGCTTTTAATGACGTCAGCATTTATCAAAGAAAATCGTTTTTCTGGAAAAAATGCTAACGTCATCAGTTAAAACGCAAAGTTTTTGTGCAAAATAAGTTTCTTTGTTAAAACGCATCTTTGGGTAAAATTTCATATTTCGAGTGTTTACAGGTAATATAATAATGATGATAAAAATAATAATAATGTATAGTTTGAGTGGCTAGTCCAGAAAATCCAGTCCATTTAGGTGCTAAGATTATTTCCACTGGAGGCCACTAGTAGGTAGCTTGTAATCAAGAATTTAATGTTTGTGATGTCATCAAGTGTAACGACATAATCATGTTTTTTGGCAACTACTCAAAGTGGGCACAATTTTTTATACGGATTTAAGTTGGAAAAGCATCACCGAAGTATTACCTTTCTTTTAACCCTACAAGGGTTGGGCTCTTTTATTGTACCTATGGTGGGGGGGGGGGGGGTCGATACAATTTACGTGATAATCGGCACAGACATAGAATATCATGTAAATTTTCAGAATATCGAAAAAGATTTGGAAAAAACTACCAAAACTGCTGACATCAGCATTATTTGCACAAAATTATTTTTTGGCGAAAATATAGTGTGTTTTTTTATTTTTAATAACTTTATTTGCAGGGGAGATATTATTTTTCTGTTTTCAGTTTAGAGTAAATAAGACAGTGGAGTTTATTTTAAATTTCAAATGAAGCGTCAAAATGTTCAAAAATATGTGTACAGAGCGCGCCAAATAGACCAAAATTCAGGAAAATGCCCATGTGACGTCACAACTTAAAAACTTTGACTTTTTTTACATCATTCTTTTGGTATTGACTTAGTTAGTAACTGTTCAAAATTTGAATTCGATATCCTTACTGGCTCAAAAGTTATGAACAAATGCCAAAATGACAATTTTGTAAAATATGCCATTTTCTTGACCTAAAATTCATAGTGACGTCATCATGTCAAATTTTTTGAAACTTCGCAATATTGTTGCAAATTCAAATCAGTTCGAATCGACCCCCCCCCCCCAACCCTTGTAGGGTTAAACTATATAAGTTTCTGGATGGGTGGAAGTGCCCCGGAAAGGTTTTCGCATGTATTGGACGTACCGTTTTTGAGACATTCATTCACCTGAGCCACTTTTTTGCAAACTGATTGCCTCTTGGTGTTAATGCAGAAATTTTAACTGCCGAATTTCCATATTTAAAAAAGTCATTGCGATGTTGATAATTTTCTATTAATCTATTCAAATCTATTACGATCAATTAAGAAAAAGTGAATTAATCAAGACGTTTTCTAAATAAAACTTTTTAATTCAGCTGGTTTTCAAAAAACTTTTCAGAGAAAAGTGGAAATAAAGCTGTCATTAAAGAAAAATATTATTCTATTTCAAAATGGCTGAAATTATGATTAAAAACGCTTATAACTTGCTTTCGAAAGATACACTTTCTCACTGCCCCGGTTGCATTTTTGAAATCCACTTGGGATGCGAAAACGTTTCCAAAACTTCACCGGTATCAATGAAAAATGCAAATTACACCGGGGATGCAGTTATTTGGAAAAAATTTCACCGGGGACTCCTGATTCTAGAATCATTTTTGTGAGTATACTAAATAGTATATAATTGCTGAGGAAGTCTTTTGTACCAAGAAAGTTTTGTACTTGGGGAAAGTAGATTTAAAAAAAAAAATGGAGATTTAACCATTTTTTCTCAGCATGGACAAATGTTAGGCACGTTTTTCTGCCAGGGAGGGTGTTTCATCGGGGAAGTGATACAGGGGTGTGATAATATTGCGGAGTGAAACATCAAACTACATGAAAATTCGAAAAAAAAAATAAAAAGAAGAAGATGGAAAAATTGAGCTTTTTATTGAAGCAGTAAAAATGTTTAATATTTTTATGATGGAAACCTGAATCTTTTGCAATTTCAAATATGAAAAAAATATTTTGAATATCTCTTTCTTGAATGCAGATTTATGACCAAAAGTTATGAGGTAATTTTTAGAAACAATGGCGATAATGTCTAAAACGATTTTTGGACACTTACTGGGACTATCTTTGAAAGTTTTTTTTAAAATTTCAAGCATTTTCTTAACTAAATGGACTGAACTTTTTATGGTGCTTAGGTTGAGCACCCCCTACAATTCAATTCTCACGACTGTTCATCAGTATTGCATAATATTGCAACGAATATGCACATGCAGTAATGTTTCATAAAAAAAGCCTACTCAAAATAAAGTACATCTTTTCATTCTACATTAAGTTCAGATATCTTTTTTCACAAAAATTTTACTGGCTTCTTAACAATATAATTTTGATGATCATAGGCCGACATTCTTCATTTTTCACAGTACTATGTAATTTAATACCGGACGAAAAGCGACTTTGATTAGAAAATTAAATGTTTGAGTTGGATAGTGTAAAGCACAATTGCTCAAATTTCTTCGCATATATAATAATAATTTTTTACATGACTGCACATACAAAAATTACATCACGAATAATACAAATAAAAAAACGAATTCAACTGCAAAAACATTTTCTTTACCATACAGTACAGCCCCGTTAAGTTGGACACAAAATCGTATTTCATGGACTAATCTTTTGTCTCCCTTGGATTTTCTAACCTAATTCAGGCGAGACCGCTGTTAAGTCGGACAATTTTTTCAGTCCCTTGAGAGTCCAACTTAACCCTTTCACAATGTGTGACCAGCAATGCGGACCAGGGGGTTGTAGGGGGCGCCGTGTCCCTAGATGAGTGAGGTTGAGGTTATCAACACGAAAATGAGAAAGCTGATCTTTCCAACGAACCAATCTTGGCTGTCAGACTCACTTCGGTTAAGTTTCAGAGTTAAGTTGAAACTTTGGAAAATCTTTGTTGAAAATGTTAATTTTGTTTGTTTTTCTTACTCGTGAAAGGGTTAACGGAATTGTACTGCAGATTTCCTAGAAAGCCACAAGACTTTTGGTATGAATCTTTTGATGTATAATATCCAGTCAGGAAAAGCAAATATACTATGTCCACAGAAAATGTGAATATTGCAAATATTGCAATAGTGCAAAAACATTTAAGAATTCTTTCAATATTTTCTTCAGGTTCGGTATTGTTATTATACAAAATTCAACAATCTTTAACACTTTCTTGATAGCTTGATCCTTTAATGGCCGGAAAATTTCAACATTTTAACAGTCTTATTACTGACCGGAATCGCTCCCTGGTGCATGGGTTGAAAAGCTCCTAGGTCCCAATCTAGAGACAGTAAAATCTTTTTCTCAGTCTTGCCCCGTTCACTGACCATTCACACTGAAAAGGATAAAAAATTAAAAAAACAGAAACAATTAGAAAACTAACAAAATACCTAAGACAACCTCTTTCAACATTTGAAATTTTCCTTTCTTTTCAGGACGTGGTTCCCGAGGCGAAAGAAAAGAAAGAAGAAAGAAGAAAACCGATTTACTGGGTCTTTGCACTCGACACTCGCAACAGCTAATTCAAAAATGTTAAATAACTTTTATACTATAGAGTCATTTGGTTTCGTAATTTAAAATTCTTAGTGCGTATAAGAATAAATAGCTGATAATAAAATAAATTCATACTAAAATGGTTTAATACTTCACAACATCAAGTTCTTCTTGATTCACCTAAGCTGCATACATTTTGCTACGACCTTATATCCGTAAAAAGTCTGGTTATGTGACGTTTATCTTGCAGCTTTACACCACTTAAGGTTTCCGTAAGAAAGTTTGCAAAAAATGTTTAGCTTAGTAATTGACCATACTTACAATTTGAAGTGAAATCTCTCTCGATACCATCTGCCTGTTCCTTTCGCAATAAAAACAAACGCGTTTACGCGGAAACGAGGCAAAACGAATATGACAATCGAAAAAACGTATACGAAGCGGAAAAAATCAATCAAAACAAACCAAATCCGGAGTTGATCTGTTTTGATTACCTTGTTTTCATACAAACGCGTTTGATTTGATTGCGAATGGAACAGGCAGCAGATCATAGCTTTCGGTACTTTCTTCATTGTCAGAGTTGGAATGTACTTACCGTTGGTGCAGCGTTAAAGAACTTCTCTTCCATTACGTTGCCAACTGAGTTCAAATATTTATGGCTCGCCATGGACCGGTAGCTCAGTTGGTAGAGCGATAGCACTAGCAATGCTAGGTCAAGGGTTCAGTACCATTAGGTCCCTTATTAAAGATATAGTAACGAGCGAGATTCCACTTCACACAAAAATTGTTTGAAAACCGAGTCAACTGGAAACATTTGCCTCAATTATTCAACCTGATCTAACAGACTTTTCTACTAAAAACGACGTGTCATACCGCAAGATAAACGTATGTAAAAGTGAATTTAACACACCAATTTTTGCCTTAAAAAAAATTATTTCAGGGATTGTACCAATTGACGAAATTTTAACCTAAGCTTTCAATAGCTTTCCTGATACCTTATCGGACAAAAAAAGTCGGACAAAAGTGACGAAAGTTTCAAGAGGTGACGAAAATTTTGTCCATCGAAATTTGTTTTGGTTAAAAAGGTTGTAGACGCTATGATTTGTGTGATTTTATTCAAAAAAAGATGAAAAATTGCAATTTCGCCCGACGACATCTTTTTGTCTGATAATGTATGGAAAAAAAAGTCTCGTATTATTTAAATTATCACCTATTAAAGTGCTCGTAATTTTGAAGATAACTATTTTAAGTCTCAGAAATTTTCAAAACTTTGACAATCTTTGGACAAGCCATTTTCTTAACCGTGGACCGCTTCCTTGTGATCGAATCGAGGACCTCATAAATCTCTACGCAGTAGACGAGGACCGCTATAGTGATGGCAACCTTGGCTCATTTTAAATTTTGCTGAGGTTAACCTTTAACTGAGAGTGAAATTACCTTAAGGGAAGAAATTTTCGCGGGAATCTAATTTCGCGTTTTTTTAATTTTCTTTTGTTTAAAACAATAGGCCATTGTTATAAAACAATAGGAACCGCGAAATCCGCGAAATTTTCTTCCCGCGAAAATTTCTTCCTTTAAGGTATTAAAGTACTAAAATACATGTATCAAAAATTGAGAATATTACTTCAACAATTAACTGGATCATGCATTTTCAATAAGAAAACGGTTGTTTCAGTAACCCAAACAAATACGTACAGGTACACTAGGGGGGTTCCACAATATCCACCGGTATAGAATTATTTCCGCTATACAGCGGAATATTATATATATATATAATTAAACACATTCAAGCCATTATCACTACCGGTACATTTAATTCACACAATTTCCACCACCAGTGTTGGGGCGAGGGAGTGAGTTATTACCGCTTGTATATTGGGAGTTCCGTAGTATCATTCACCTGATTCACACCACAGCCACCACCTGTTTATAGAGAGTTCACCTGACTCAAGCTAATTTTATCGCTACGGGTGTATGGGGAGTTCCGTAATATTCAAACGATTCTTGCTTTAACCAACGAGCTCTGCGATACCACTAACATTTGCACTACACCTTTCTTAGGACAAATAGATGGGGTGATTGTCAACCGGTTTGATTAACCAGAATGATCATTTAAAGTGCACTAATCTTGACATAGACACGTTAGCCTAACGATCCACTGGGCCGTTCCGTATTTCCGTCTCTATTGATCTCTCTGTTCGCCTCCTCTTCTTTTCGTTCTTGTGTGGTATCACTTTCGTTTTCTGCGCCTTCGTTTTCGTTTTCTGCACTCTCGTTTTCGGGTCCTCTAACGTCGCTTTCAGGTTCTCCATCCTCATTCACACCATCACTTACCGTCTCCCAAGACTCTTCCCCGCTGTCATCTACGTTTGTCTCTCCATCTTCTCGCCTTACCAACTCTTCCATGAGATCATCAAGTGAATTAAGAGGGTCTGGAGGTACCGGATCACCCCCTATAATATAAAAAGACCAATAAGTTCTCCAAAGTCTGACGAGGGATGATATCTCATTCCCTGAAACCAAACTTCCCATGGAACTGAAAATTAAAAACCCTGCCAAATTTAGACTACTTAGCAATCGCTAATTTGAAATTAACACAAATTTTGGTCTTAATGCTTTCAATAATATGAATGTATTCACAGGTAATCTTCATTAATTTTCGTTGCAGTTCATTTTCGTGCAAAGACATTTATGAGAAGTGATGTCTTCAAGCCACAAATCAACACCAAATTTAGCCAATATTTGATTTTTCGCGAATGACATACAGTCAAATAAAAGGACCAGGATATAAAATCGCGAAAATTTATCCTGACCAAGATTTTATTCCTTTAAGTAGAGAGTTTGCTCACGATTCACATACAGTTGTACCAGTAAAGTAGCAAAAGTGCATCCTATACCTGCTATACGAGTAGTATTGTAGCTTCCACAATCTGTACATTTTAAACCAACAACGTGGAAGATGATTTTTGATTCCTGTAAATAATAGAGAAAATCTATAACGTACTGCACTTTAATGTTTCTGACTGTTTTCTAGTCTATCCGATAAACCGCTTCGCCTTTTCGCCCTACACTTGGTCTATCGGCAGACGTCTAAAGGTAAGTCATTTGGAAGCCTAGAAACTATAAACATTGAACTTCCATTATTATAAATAGTCCACGCTGATTAGTTAATAGTGCGAACCAAAGCAAAGTGATTGTCCTTTTTCCCTATTGTTTCAATAAATCTATTGTTATTGCAGTAACAGCTACTGCACATGCTCCGTACTTTATGATTTTAACATGCGCGGTTTTGGACGTGTGCCGATAGACCAGGTGTAGGCAAAAAGCCCGGAGCCGGTTATCAGATAGACTGTTTTCCTATTACTATTCGAAAGTAAAGCCCGGTAGACCTTTAAACATGGCATTGGTTTCAGTAGGACTATCTGAACGCCCTGATTTCCTGGAACCACCTAAAGTGGGCAAAATCGCGAGAAAATCTATGTGGAGCAGTGTCTTCTATTGCAGGACTGCGTACCGTCTGAAAAGAAAAACGCTCGTCCGCATGCGTTTTTTACTTATTTTACCCGCTGGGCTGTCTCTTTGAAAAAATATTCGTCTGTAACTTTCTCTAAATGCTCCTTATGATAATCGAACTGGATACGCAGCCGATCTGGACATAATTTCGCTAATCAACCTTCAGCGGCACTATCTGTCAGTGTCTAATTATGTATCGATATTTCTATATTTCTATATTCACCGCCTGAACAAATTGGCTTCAATTGTCAATATCAATACATTGAATACATTGCTTTACTTCAACAACAACAAATTCACTGACTAATTAGAACATCCTGCCTATCAACGTTGACACAAAACGCTTAGAAATACCTCCGTGTTTTCGGAGTACCACTACAGTACCATGAATCTATAGTCGCAGCGGATCCTTGGATAAGTACGAATCGGAGGTTCCGAGTTCGAAGCCTTCACGAGGCTTTGGTGGTACAAATCACTATAAACTGGTAATTCTGTAAAGCGCCCTTTAAGTGTTTTCATAAGGGTAGATTGATAACGGTTCAACAAAAGAGAAGCAAAGAAAGATTTTCTGGTCACAAGCTTCAAGGATAGGGAGGTTTAATTTTGTAACAACGAAGTTATCAGCCAGTTGCAGAGAAAATGAATACTAACCTTCCGGCAATCTCTGCATAGTACCTAAAACATAAAAACAGAACTTGAAACAACTCAACATGCCAGAAACGTTTCTTCATTCATGAATGAAGACAGTCTGCATTTATAGTTTCCGAAATAAACGCGCTCCGTTTGCATTATAATTCGGCGCTTACTCGAATAATTACGGTACCGAATTTACAGTACAAATTAGACGGAGCCGTAGCGAATAGCACGCAGGATTTACTGGAGTAACTTATTGGACAAAAAAATGTTGGGCAAAGTTTTCGTCGGACAAAGTTTTGGACTGACAAAAATTCAATTTGCAAAAAACTGATGTTATATAAAAATCACACAAATCATTGTGTCTATAGTGATTTAAAGCACTAAACGATTTGATTGGACATCATTTTTCGTCCAAAAAAAAATTTCACCACCTCCGGAAAATGTCGCGACTTTTTTTCCAGTATCGAAGGTTATATATCTTAAAGCCTGTTCTTCAACTTACATTAACTTTGAAATTCCTGTAAATTTCTGGCATCGGAGTTTCTGCGACCACTTTGTCCATGATTTCCCAATTTTGTGTCATATCTTCAAGACTTATATTACATACAGGGCACGTGAAAGATCTAAGAAAAAATAAACAAACACAAAAAATGACTTACTGTACTTTATGGTACGATAACTTTGCCATAGAGCATACGTAATGTGGAAAAATAGCTAACAGCAATTCTTTGAAAAACATCTCTTATCTAACATAAAAATGTCGGACAAAAGTAACATTTTTGAAATTTTTCGGAATTTTGTCCGACGAATAACTTTTTAATCAAAACCAAGCTTTTAAAATATTGTAATTTCGACACTTTGTCCGTCGAAAAATTTAGGCTAACGAAAGTTTTGTTTTTTCGTGCGATAAGGCATATTTTTCAACGCTACTTTTCCATATTATATATCGCTAATTTTCGCTAGCACAAATCTTGATCAAAAAAAATATTGCATTCCAGGCACGGGTACTAATTTTCGCAAGATAAGGTGGTAATGTTATTCAATATTTTCGTAAAGTCTCGTAATTGGTATAAAATTCAAAAAAATTTAAAAACTGCTTTTCTCACGTCACACAGAAGAGCTTCACCCCACTTTCCTTATGTAAATTATAATGCCTAAAGCTGGGTAAAATCATTAGCCTAAATTAATTAGATTGTCCTAATTTTCATATGTGATATTGTGAAGAATATTGTGTTGTCGAATATGGCTAAAATCCACCAAAAGCGAAAAGACTGCTCAAAACAATTTCAACCTTTTTAAATGACTATCAAGGTAAAAAAAAATTAGAAGTTTTGTTTAAAAAGCTTTGGTCAGTACGAAATATCAATCATTTTGATTATTACATACAATATCTCAATTTTTAAAAATCACTTTC
>JAUBWS010055301.1:0-31627 GCA_032270445.1 Darlingtonia californica
ATATCCCTAGGGTAATTAACTTTTTGAGTATTAATATCACATTCTTGCACTTCGTTTGCATTCAAACACCATTAAGAGAAAGGTGTTGTTAAGATAAATACAAAGTTAGTATGAATTTCAAGTAACTTTTATCAAACTCAACTCAACTCAAGACAGATATTCACATTCTCACTGTTTTTCAAATTTGACATGTGGCTATCCGGTACGTTTGTTATCTTAGCTTTTTACTTCTTGTTACTCATTCGTTTTTCTTCATGTGTTTTTTGGTCCTTAGTTTTGTTACATTTCTGTGTTTTTGTTCACATACCTTAGGCTTAGGTTAGGTCTAGACATTGCCCTCATTATTCTTTTTGGCAATATCTTCGACAGATTTATTCAGATTGAATCTAGATATATTTAACCTATTTTGTATTCAATTTTTAGTTTGAACGTGCTATATCAAATCATTCAGTCAATTACGTTACAAACAATAGTCAATTTCTTATCAAATCCCCAACATTCAAACTGATTTGATCGTCATTCAAATTGGATCAATCATCATTCAAATCAATCGGGGAATTCAACAACAATGTCACGGAGAGATATTCAACGTATCGACTATCAAAAATTTGACGCCACTGGAGACCATGCCGAAAGATGATACGAAATTTAGCAACAACGACACACCCAATCTACTCGAAATCGATATCATGGTGGTGATTGAAGATATCAACGATCTGGTCGAAGAAAATCCAGATTATGATGAGATCGCGACTGCGAAACTCGAAGATTACCGATCAAAGTTGAGGAGAATGAGCTTCACTCTGAAGCAAATCAATCCAGACTCGAAAAACCATACTCAAATCTCATAAACATTAGAGACAGTAAAAACTTATATCAAAGTATCCAAAAATGCTAAGACTTTAACGAAACAATCTTCAGACCAGATTAAACAAGACGAAACCAGAAGCGCCGATCAACACCGATGTTCCTGGTCGAACACATACACAGAGATCTGGACGAACTAACCGAGGAGTATTTCTTACCTAAAGGGCTTGTACATAGGTCGGAAAGGCCTAGTATCGGTATCAGCCGTAGAAAAAGGAGGTCTATCTCCTTTTCGATTGCGCTGACCAGGAAAATATATTGCTGAGGTGGAGCGCCACACTTATCATCAGCTCCCAGTAACTTACCACACAGTTATGATTACCTTCACTGTGCTGCTCATCCGTTGAGTGGACGAGGGTCGGGATCAAACCAGAATCGTTTCCATTGCGAGGTAAGCAATCTACCGACTGAGCTATCCGACCTTTCTCCAAGGTCACCTAAATTTGCAGGGAAACAATAGCTCGAAAACTTGACCCGCCTAGAACGGAGGAGTTAAAATACCTGAGATCCGTGAGATAAACTTGAATGAAATATGGACCAATAAATGAATTGAAGAAAATTGATTTGTATATGATCATCTAACTGTCCAACGTGAGGTAAAATACCAGGTAACGATACAAAAACCTTGAAAAAACAAAAATGAGTACGTAGGTACAAGTTCTCAATACCATGTTTAAGCCACTGTAAAGCCTTGTTTAAATGATAATTCGCGTCACTCAAGAAAGCGAGATTATTTGGTATACTTTTCAGTCGTATCTACGGCTGTAAGTTTAATTCTAAAACATGAGTAGATACAGCTATCAGTCCATAACAATTTGAAACTTCCCATGCAAATAATAATAACAAATACAAAAATAATAATAGAAATAATAATAAAACAAAAACAATAGATTTTTCTGAATCAGGAAGGCTTAAATATTGAATAAATGCATGCACAAACCAATGTTGACATTCTAAAATGTCTTGATCTGAAAGATGTCTCTAACAACGTCCTGTTTTCACCAAATTTATAGTACCTTCAGACACTTTTCATTCGTTATTTCGGTAGTTACATCATGCTCTGATTTCAGACTTTTCATGAGATTGGTGACGTGTTGTTTTAAATAGCCTTCTGATAGCCATTGTAGTACACTCCCAAATACTTCATAGAACGAAGGCTGAAAAATACAAAATCAAGCATTATAAACACGCTAACTGTCTTACAACATAACGTCAATTGAGGCATCTTTAAAAAACGGTAAACGAATTCAGTATTTCATCCAACATCCTATGTGGAGAAGCATATTACTATTGAAAAGTTTACATTGTTTCAAGAGAAAAAGCGTGATATTGGATGAAATGGTACATTCATTTGTTGTCACTTTTACATATCGATGTGCACCAGGTCTAATACTTTGCATTTACAGTTTTCGCCTTTTTTGCTATTTTGATCACCTTAGAAAAACTGAGAAAGAGGTTATAATTGCTTCTACATAAAGTGAAGAATAATAATTAAACAGGTCCGATAATTAAAGATAAAAACATCAGAAGATACTTACTGATAACATGTCATTTTTCTGGTTACATTTCTTTCCACCTATAAATAGCATGCAAGTATGTAGTGCTTTCTTTGCCAAAGAATCATTATTATAATTGATATCAGATTCAAAATAAACCTACCGTCTCTATCGATCGCTCTTTCATTTGAAGTTTGTGACATTAACTGTTCCTTTAATTGTTGAGTAAGAATCTCAATTTTACGCTATAATGGAAAATAAGATTACAAACATATCATGTTCAGTGGTCAGCAACGTTCACTCTTTACAAAAAAAATACAGGCTGCAGCTTATGAGTTTCAAGCTACCGATCTTTCGCTAAAAAGAAGCATTCTGACATATTTGTTGTTAGTAACCTATAGCCATAAGAAGTAAATGCCCCCAATGTTGCATGTTATTGATCTACGAAGAAGCACTTAAAAAATGCTTACTACAGAAGTCTCAGGATAGCGCCTTTACAAAGCATGCAGTGTTAAAATTGCCAACCAATGCCAATTAATAAGATTCACTTAGTTTTTTCCAGGACGGGATCCTCACCAAGGCTAGCAGCAGTCTTGAAGAACTTTATTTTGACATTTATAACAGATAATCTTTACCGAACACAATTTATAACTGAAAATAACTTAATTCCTACCTGTAAATTTGAGATCCTGTTCTGTAAACTACTTTGCTTTTTTTCATACTTCTCTATCTTCTTGTCTTTTTCTTCTACCTGATAGTACAAGAACAAATGAACGAATTTTAATAAATAAATACTCATTCACCCTTTTGCAAAGTTTTTTTTTTCAGGAAAGTAGTTTGACAAGCTCAGACCAATTTTATCAACATTTAAAGCAAAATTTTACATTCTAACGACTTTTTTTTGGATAACATCTTAAACGACAGATCGCGACTCAAAAATTCATTGAATTATATAGCTTTCTTACCCATGAAGACAAGTTAGTAGTACGGGTAAACTTAAGTCGGAAATTTTGTGTATGTCTGCATTGATCGTGTCTGTTACCTGAGATTTTAAAGCGTCATTTGATTTTTTGATTATCTTAAAAGAACTTCTTAGCTTTTTGTTCTCGTTGTCAACTTCTTTAAGTCTCGTCTCCAACTCCTGAAAAAGTAAAGGAAATTATTCAAAATAATATACTTATTCTTCAAAGTTCAGAAAATCTATCATCTTAAAAGGAAATTATTACCAAACATGAACATAATTTATGTTGTAATAATTTTTTAGAACGTTTTACAAAAGGTCTCTAATAAATGAATTTCAAAGACATTTTAATCAAATTCCAAGTTTTTAATAAGAGAATTTTATTCACTCTTACAGCTGTTATTAAGGAATGAGAATTGTGCATGTTGAAATTAAACATGTGCAAGACTTTTTCTTCGCCATATTTTCTTATATGATCGAATCAGACTCTAAGTGCCAGGAAATTTCTTTACCTTTTCTAAACGTTGATTTTGATCGCTCAATTCCTTTTGTATGGCATCTTCCATCGAAAGAGTGCATTCTCTAATTTGTTTTTCTGCGTTCAGAAGACGCTTCTCTTTCCTTTCAAGTTTTTGTTCCCATTCTTTCAATCGTTTGCTTTCTTCCTAAAATAATTTTTATCACACATTCAATTTCTTTCTAAGGTCTGTTTTTCAACAGAAAGTTTCCTCGTAAAAATTCTAACAGGAAATCTTAAATATTTAAGTGGGGGCAAAGTGGTTTTGCAAGCTATGAAGGGAGGGGCGGGGGAGGGGTTTGGAATAAGGAAAAATCACAATAATTTACGTCACAAGAGCAAAAGGGAATAAGCAATCCTTTTGTTTGAATTACGCTTTTTATAAACTCTAACTGGTTAAATGGTTTTCCCAGAGGAAAAACACTATCAGACGCAAAATTCCTTTAAGATAAGACGAGGTCAGACGATTCGTTAATTCATTCTTGACAAAAGTTAGAGTGAGAAATTAATAAGCGGAGCGGGGGCGGGGAAGGGGTTCCAAATAAGGTCCAAGGGGGTTGAGGAAAATTAAAAAATTAACAAGTGGGGGTGTTTATTTGGCACACAAGAGTAGCAGGTAGTATGTAACACCACACAAAATTTCCATTATGTATCAACATAATGATTCATCAAAAATATGAACCATGAAGTACCTGCAATTTGTTATTGATATCACATAATTCCCTATGAACCTTTTGTGTGTGTGCATGCTCTTGATGAATATATTCCTTTTCTCGTTCCAATCGCTGAAATTCAAAAAATGATTGTAAAGTTAACAACTTGAGAAGTCAGTATGTTTCTTCACCCTATTTCGCAAGGGAGCATGTTTGCCAGCTCCCAGTCATATTTTTTGTTGTAGCTAAAAAAATAGTAAGCTTAAGATGTATGAATTTGACTCTTCTTCTGTTCTCCCTACATTGCATTTGTTGTGAACTGGGATCAAGATATGGGTCTTTTGTTAAAAGAACACTAGTAAAAAATCTTCATCTAGTTTATGACAGAATTTAACAAAAAACGGAATTTAGTATGCACCATTGACCTGACATTTGCAAATGTTAACATATGACCTGAGATCAAAAGAGTAAGTTAAGTATACATGTTGATCTAAACCCATGGCTAGTTTCATGCCAATCTGGTACTTCGTTCTCGCATTAAGAAGGGGAGAGGGACATGGGAAGTCAGTATTAGCCTATGGAGAAACAATTTTAAAAACGCTCATACACAACTCTCTCTTCAGTTATAGAATAGATAACCTTCATATACAAACCTCTCTTTCTTCAAGTACTTCTTCCTCATAACCATCTTCCAATTCGTAATAATCTAAAACATAAAACTACAACCTTGAACTAAAGCTATATTTTGTGTAAATGTGTAAATCAGCAATGTAGGCTTCAAAGCAAATCACTCTATTTAAACAAAGGAAGCCATGCTGCTGAAAAGTCAATTCTTATAGTTTAATCTTTAAAAAATCAAGATCATCATATAATGTTATAGATTTATGAGAAATTAACAAAAAACCTGGGTTGCTACTTGGTTCTCTTAATTTTCTTCCATTTTTTGACTTTCGTAGTAAATCCATTAATCCATTAAGATACGCATTTTCATTCTCTTCGTCAGTAGAATATGTAGGTTCATTCTGTTTATCTTTGTAAGTCACGTGTCTTGACATTTGGTATTAGTCTGCTGAAGAGAGAATTCAGATCATGTCATTATAACTTTCAATACTAATCGTTTTTAGAAGTTACAGAACAAAATGTGAGAACACAAGTGTTGAGATCCTTAAGAGAGCAACTAACTCTACTTTTACTCTGAAATAGCCATAGATCATTTTTAAAAGAAAGGAAAACGTAGAAAGTTTTATCAATTCAAACAAAACTAAATTTTAGCCATGTTTAGAAAACTTTCAGAAGTAAATTCTCACGTAGGACTTTTATCTAATGATTTGTGTTAAGCAGTTATATCTAGTAAGTTAAAAATGCTAGAAATGTAAAATTTTTATTTTAAGTGTAATTTTATCATCTTGATAACATTGAAATCTGCAGATCGGTGTTTCAAAATTTGGCGAGTATTTATTTTCACGAATTAACATGCTGGAGAAATTTTGAAAGCAATGATTGCCAATGAAAGCAGGAAGTCGCAAAGATTAATTATTGTTATTTTAAGGTATGAGCATTTTTTGGTCCCTGCTAACAGGTTACAAAAAGAACTCATTACTTTTCCACTTAATTTTTACTAGAATAACTCATAAAACAATAACTAAACATGACAGAATGAAGTTAAAAACACCTGGGACATCATTTTCGAAATTATCCTTTAAGTATCTCTAATTAATCATATATGCTTCAAGATATAAAACGCTAAATCCATGTAACATCTCGTTTTATTTTAAGAAAAAACAAAGTTACATGAATTACCAAGATATCTCAAAAAATTTACATGATAAATTGTATGTTTACGAGTGCAATAAAGTTCACCAAGAGTGGTCAATGGTTTTTTTTAAATTATGATAAATTGTATAATATAATAAAGAAAACTGAATAAATCCATTTATTTCAGTATATTACCAACACAATAATGAAACCTCTCTGTTATGAAATATAACTTAAAGCAACTTAAAGCCTATTAAATTATCATAATCCCAAACTAACACCTTAACAAGGGCATAAATTTTTGCGGGTATTATTTATTACAAAATCATTTTTGTGGAACTAATTTTTGCTGTTTTAGGAAAAATTGCTACAAATTAGTTCCCGCACCATTCTGTGAAGCGCGAAAATTAATTCTCCAATACGCTGTTTTATAATTTTCAATATTTCCCCCATCTTTGCTAAAATCCAATAATCAATTCCACAAAATATAAATTTTTTGCGACCTCAATTACAAAAATAAATTCTTTAATAATTCATACCTGCAAAAATTATGCCCTGTAAGCAAAATATATTACAATGGATAAATTTATATTGTATCAAGCATAATGTAAGACATATGAAATATTTGATATCGCCTCTAATGAAGTTTAATTAGATATCTAAAATATTTTAAGTGGGCACTTCTTGAAGTACCTGCTTTGCTGCAATATTATAGTTTGTGCACTCACCACTACAATTGGGTAAGCATATTGAGTTGATAAAAGAATAAAGTCACTACAGACAGAGCTGACATTAAATCATAAATAAAATGACAATTAAAGGGCAATAGCTGTGTTAGTTTAAATTGCACTATTTAAGAATCCTCACTGATCTTTTACAGCAACAAAATGTGCTAAACAAAGGACTGGTCATAGAATCACAATAAGTGTAAATTTTGAAACTTTTTGTAGAAGTGACTGGATTACATTTTGTAAATCAACCTTGTTAATGTATGCTTTATGCTCTTCTATACACAATATATCTTGCAAAATATAACTATGTACATTAATAGTTAAGTATATAAATCCCCATCATCTTTTCTGTAAAACCTTTATTCATCTGGATAGTGCCAATATTATTAGTCATCTGCGTTTTTTGATTCTTTACCATCACAAGCAACAATTTTTACTTTATCCACTTTTACACTGTCCCCAACTTCACGAAATGTCACATTATTAAGAACAAAAGTCCAGACATTGTCACAAAATCTGTATGTATTCAGTTTGCCTTTGAAGTTGATCCTGTTTTTTACTTTATTGGATAAAGCGTTGTTTATTGCTTTGTCAAATTGTAAGAGGACTTGCAATGCCAATTGAGGGGTAATTTGTTGAGACTGTATCAATTCATCCAAACTTTCTTGCAAACTGTTCCCAAGTGTAGTATTCCTGTAAAGTTGGTAACTCATTTTTCTTTACCTAAACAAAATAAAAGTATTATGATGGAAATTTTACAGTTTGTTATTATTTAGAGCAAATTCAACTTTAACAAGATTTTCAATAATTTGACAGAATATGTTTAATAAACTTGCTTAACAATAGTTACTTGTAGATTTCCCAAAACTGTCCAAGCGAAAAACGCCCAGCAATCAACCCAGGATTTTAAAAATTCCACAATAGTAAATTCTATAAATACTAGATTTGAAACTTTCGAAATCGAATTCTTAATTGTGTAGATGAGGATTTATTAAAAGACATGGGACTAAACCTAGTCTCTCAAACATAAGCTTTTCTGCAAAATGCAATGTGATTCTTAATTCAAACGTGACCTGCCACATGATACATCAGAATAACAGAAGAAAAGATTTAGAACCAAACGACATGGAGACAATTTGCATAGAGATTCCTGTGAGAAAATCAAAACCATTTTTAATATTGTAAATATATATGTTAGAAACATCGTGGCTTAAATTTTCATTGAATTAAGTACCAACAATGGAATAATATTTTTTCAGGATATATTTCAATTTATATCAAATCATCATCAGCTTGTCTAAAAACAAAAAAACAAAGTTAAAATATTTACAGTAAAAACTGTATAAAATTATTCTATATAATCCACATTTGCAACCATACAACACACAAAAATGAACTGAGCGAACAGAGTTTAGAAACGTATCAAAGTCAATAAAACAAACAAAAAATACCATAACTAGCACAAAAGACAGAAACAAAAGTATTCCCAGATGATACAAAACTAGCTTGCTAACAATAATGCCCCAGTATTCTACAGTTTAATTGTTAATGTTCTACTTTTGTATTCATCCTTCGTATTAAGACCAGTCTTTAATTGCTTTTATATATATGAAGTGCTTCCAAAGTCATTAAATGACCTGCACTTCTATTTGTTCTATCCAAAATGTCCACATTGTCACTCGTAATATCACCGCATGATCTTATGTCTGCTCCCACAGGACCATCGCAACGTGAACATGAAATTTTGTACACTACTTTGCTTTTAAGGAGTTTTTCAACAGGAAGTTTAAGTGAGGGCATTACGGATTTCAACTTTTTGATGGTATTAATAACGTTACACGGCACATTCAATCTTTTCAATGACTTCTCAAACTTCTCAGTCACCATGGACAATGTGGACAATTTGGATAGAACAAATATAAATGCAGGTCATTTAATGACTTTGGAGGCACTCCATATATATAAAAGCAATTAGATTGTGTCTTAATACGAAGGATGAATACAAAAGTAGAACGTTGATAACAATTAAACTGTAGAATACTGCCGTATTATGTGACTACAACAAAAACAATGACCATATAAACATTACGCCATTACTAAATAAAACTGAATGGACTTTTAAACAAGTAATTAAATCAGCAACTCGGACAACTAGTACGACAAAAACATTGATTGATATAACTGTTACCAATAAAGATAACAACATTAAAGATCATATTGTGAATGCTTTATCTATTTCCGATCATGGTACGATGGGAACTGTTTGTAAACAAAATCATGTTAAAAACAATTAAGACACGTGACTTAAAAATTATGATCCAACATACGTTTTGTACCAAATTAGTCAATACCGTGAAAGGGGGCTGCCTTGACACTTACGAGGCGAGATTGACACATCACAACAAACAACATTTTCTGGTCTGCACTTTAAAACTTTCCAATGTTTACATGTTAATCTGAGTTACAAATTATAACAGAATTTGTTGATGTATCCAATCAAAAATAAACGAAAGAAGTTATAAAACTACACATTCAGCTGAAACAATTAAAAGTTTGAAATCATTAAATGACAATTTATGACACCAGACATTAATACATAGCTTTCATTTAACAAGTGTGCTGCTTTTGCGCTTCGCTTTAAAAAAAGTGAGAAATTTGGGGAACCTGGTTTTCACTAGCCATGCATTACATCCGCAGTGTGCTCTGAGAGCGGGTGAGTGTTTTTACTGTGTGTTTGTGGAACCATCCTCTGTTATAATTTGATCACCTGTTGATCGTTGTTGTACCATTACCATAATGGCGCAATGAGCTGTGTCGCGATCGTGTATTCTAAATTTTAATGGCTTGTTGGTTAGGTGGTGGGTGCGTGTAATTTTTATAATTGACTTTGGGATTTAGAATATTATGGAGTATATAGGCTTATCATTTTCACAATTGTTGTTGCTAAAAACAGTTTAGTAGACAATTTGGTTTACAAACGCGTTACTTTGGTATCTACAATTTTTTTATTTTGTTGACATTTGGAAGTTGGACTTTCCATCAAATTCTTCATGTATTTCTTTGTCCATCAACCTTGCCTTGCTACTTTATCTCTATCAATAACATTCTTTATTCTTTGTTCTACTATTGTCTTATCTACATCTACAACGTTTGTTTTTACTATCACTACCAACTAATACCCTTTTAATGTTCTATACCAGTTGTTGCGTTATTCATTGTGCTGGCTTGTTTTCCATGCTTGTCTGTGTGTGCTTATCATTCAGTCATTGATTTTGTGTTGCTTGCGATCTGACATCCCAGACAGATAGTTAAGCACTCTTAATAACAATAAATACTATATATTTTATAATATATTTTAAACATTGCCGTTCAAGTTCTATTTCGTTGCGGTACAGTTCACTGTGTTTCTCAACTTTATTCATGGATCACTTGGTTTGAACCAACACTTTCATCTCTCACAATAATATTATTAAAACTTCTATATATATTTTATCGTACATTTAATGCATTTTTTAGTTTCACAGGTTCCCTTGTGATGTATTTAATCTTACGTTGATTTAGGTTAAGCTGTCAAAATTCAAAATTTGAAGCAGTCCTGAAACTGTGAAAGTGAAAAGGAGAAGAAAAAATAGTTACTAAAAATTATTTTAGACTTATAGATTTAAAAAACTGGCCAAAGTTACTAACTTTCACGGTTGATACACACACAGTTCTTGAACTAGACTCCATATGTTTTCTAAAGCAAAAAGCTAACATTATTCGAAAAAGTTTGACCATGTTTCATATTTTCATCGCTTGCCACTTTTGTTTTGATTGGATGGCCATATAACAGTGGAGTGTGCGGTGGTGTAACATTTCAGTCTGACATCGTCTGGGGCGGATGGGGCCAATAAACGATGCCAACCGCCATCCGCCAAACACGCATAGCATACACACTATTACATAGAACAACCGCTTCGACCGTTGAAACTTTTCAATTAACCTTCAGTGTTCGTAAATCCATGAAATTAACAGTCATAGGTGAGGACGTAAGATTCTAATAAAATGATATGTTTTTTTTATTTACCATGGCCCCCAAGCGAGACATTTTTTTTTTTTGGGGGGGGGGGGGGTGCCAAGACCACAGGGGCGGACTATCAGTGTTATGACAAGTATCCAACAACTTGTCATGTCGAGAATATAAATTTTACGCGCCTGAGCGCCTCTATCATCATCATCCATACGCCTACGCGCCTTTACTGTCCATATATAGTTTTACACGCCTTGCGTGGCTCTAGTCTACCGGCATCAAGTAAAAGTTTCCCGTATTTGTGAATTAGCAATGTTTTTTATAAAGTTCTTTTTCATATGTACGAGCTTCAAATGTAATAAAGACAAAATCTTAAAATTGTAATCGTCATGGCAATACTAAAACCGAAGTTATGGCTCTTCTATTTTCGGGAAATTTTTTCATAGAAATTTATGTGTTCGGAGAATATTTCGAAAACTACTTTGTTTGCTGGAAAATTTGATGTGTTCGGCCGAAAATGTTGGCTTCCTGGAAAATATGGATGTGTTCTGAGAGAATTTTGTTGCCTGCTAGATTTTTTTGACTTTCCTGGAAAAAAAGAATAGATTTTTTGTGTTTTGGGCTCTTTATTTTTATGTATTTGATCTAAAATTTTAGTCTCCTGGAAAAAACGACGTGTTCTGAGACGATTTGATGTCTGCTAAATCTTTTAATATTTTCTAGGTAAAAAAACCCAGATATTTTGTGCTTTGAGCTCTTGGATTTTTACTGGAGAAAAATGTTAGTCTCCTAGATTTTTTGAGGTGTTCTGAGACCATTTTACTTTTTCTAGATTCCTTGCCAAAGTGACTTTGCTGGAAAAAAAGAACACATATTTTTTATTCTGGGCTCGTTGGATGCTTCTGTAAGTACGACGGCAATGAAATCGAGCTTTGTTATTTTCAAAGCGGATTTCGAAGTTTTTAAAAGATAACTAAACTTCAGTTTTTCAAAAAACAATTAAGCTAAAATATTAACTAGATTTTTGAACTTAACGATTGGATTGAGCAACGAGAGAGGATCGGTATATTAATACCTGGAAAATAAAAAAGCATATGTGTACGACTTAAAGATGGTAGTTTACAAAGACAACTCGAACGCGTGCCCAGCTAGCACTCATCGTAAGGTGGCGTCGCCACCAGATTAAAACAACGTGAAAACTATGTACATATTACATTCATAAGATGAATGACAGGATAAGTTTTTCAAAATTATTATAAAATCTTTATTTTCGTTTTATTCCGTGACTACCCAACCACTCTCTTAACCTGCAGATCGACCCACCCCCAAGGAGTGAGGAATTATTGAACAGCCCCTTTTGTGTGGTAATTATCCTTTTGGCTCCGGTGTGATTTTTGAAAAAGTAAGAAATTTTCAACAGTTTTCAAACTTTCAACTTGAATTTCTAGACAGTGGATTGAGATAAACTAGCTAAGTTTGATACCAAAAGAAACGCCCTTTATATGTTTTTAAAACGTTGCTGGGTTGTTTAGTCAACTTTGAATTTTTCAGAAGTTATGGGCTTCCAAAGACATAGTGGTATTTTTGTCAAATTTGGATGCATATTGCGTCCTATGGAGTTTTAAGGGTTAGTCACAGCATGACCCTCTTTTGATACGATTATCCCCACCCACGTATTAAAATTATTTCGATTAACTTTTGATTTTTTTAAAAAAATATCAAAATCTAAATCCAAATAAGACAAAGATCGGGACAATCGAGCTTCCAAGTGACTGCTGTAAAGATTTAACCAATTCTTTCTATTGATAAACTTAAATTATTACCTTTGGTCAATAATGAAATAGACCTTTCCAGAGATTATTATTATTAGCATACCTTGTTCTGAGACTAATTCTGTTTCGACATTAAACCCCAACTATTTGCTCTTTACTATTTTGTTTTATAGTCGGTTACCATGGAAATGATTTGCTTGGAAAGGAGGCGGAACATGCTAAGATTGATCCATTCCTCGTACGAATTATCTTTCTTCTTTGAAAAAAAAAAAAACAACTTAACTCATCTCAGCTACTTTGTACCAGAAGATAACGTAAGTATAAAAATTCTAGGTGTGGGTACAGATTAGCCTCAGATCGCATTTAACCACTTCATTCCACAGACAGATATTTAATATAGGTATCAAGGAAGAGGATGAGAATTTTCTCTAAATCTTGTTGGTGGATATGTTTCCAGAACGGGTCAGGATGGAAATTGTTCTCCTTTATTAGGCACCGGAGAAAATTCTACAAGAAATGAATGGTTTTCCGGTATTATCTTTATATTGAGTTTTTAAACAAGCCTTTCTTTAAAAAGATAAATTTTATATAATTCATATATGTCTACAAGTAATACAAGAAATGATATACAACCCATAGCATATTTTCAATACTCTTTCGTTTTTCATATTTATATAAAAATCGCTTTATAAACATGGGACTATGGATATCAAATGCCAGATACATGGAAAAAACAGCAAATATTTCCCTGAATAAATAAGTCCACGCGAATTTTTTTCCATGCAAGAAATCTGACGATATTCTTTTAAATTTTCTTGAATTCCTCATTCACGAAAGTTACTACAAAACATTTCATGTATTTGTTGGTTCGCGAAAAGTTTCTTCGAATAAAAGTGCAGTAGACTCGCGGTCAATTGAAAGGAATTGAGAAAATTTATTTATTTTTCGTTCAAGAATAGCAAAAGAAATCGCTGTGAGAAAAGAGGGAAATGCCTGTTTGGAAATCCAGATACCTTGTTTCACCAAGGTTTTACCGGGTCCAGGGACGTGCCGCTGGTCAGGGTACTGTTTTTCACCTTATCTAGTCTCACATGGGGTCACAAAATCCGCAAAATTCAGTCCCAGGTAAGGTTTTGTCTGTTCACTTTAGCAGTCCCTGACAGGGTCGATTTTGAAATCTCCAGTGACATGTTCTCGCCAATCACTAAGGTCAGTACTCCGCCCCTCCCCCGGGGGGTTAAGTTCAACAGACATGCTGCTTGAGTGAAAAGAATTCAATCTTCTTTGTTCGTCAGCACTTTTTGTATGATATGCTCAATCGAGGTCTCCCTCAAAATTGGTACAAAGAAAGTCTCTGTTACTTCTAATTTTTGGATATTATTGACACAGTCTAATACTTTCAACATTCGATCTCGTTTATTTTTCCCATCATCGTCGTCATCATTTTTTGTATGGTCTAGAATATCTTCTAACGATGCTTGTGATTGTAAACAGGTCTTTTGGACGAAATCTTGATCAAGCAATCCTGGAATATCTAAAAGTTGGAAAAACACAAATTGATTACTTTGTATGCTTTTTGTCGCGGATGCACATTCTCGAAAAGTAGGACACTGGATGAACCAATAAATGATAAAACGTTACCCAATGTCCCAGTTATCCGAAGAGTTTTCTAAGAGTTATTCTCTAAAGGGAACCAAAAGTGGCGGCGGTCCTTCTTAGCAAATGTTATTTTAGTGATTTCTCACTTATCCAGGGTAGAAGTTATCAAGAATCCTCTTTTTAAACAAAATTTACTTAACCTAAAAATCCAAAAGTTTTCGTGTGACCCGCACTGTGGTCCGGGGATTGTCACTAAGTGGGTTAGAATAGCAAAATAACAGAAAACACTTTATCTATCCAACGAGCTCAATTTGACCTTCTGAATAGGTTTTCTTCGAGAGTTGTTCAAGTTCAGAGTTTGGAAAGATTTTTTATTTCTCAGCCAGGAATGGGTTAAGTGGAATCAGGCTGTTTTTCATGAGATTAATAATCAAAATTGGAGAAATTCGAGGCTAGTTCTATTCATTAATATTTTGTTTCGAATCATTCTGTTATATTGACATCCCAGCATGCAGTTGACATTGATCACTATTTCGTGGTTTCTCTTAACTGGTTTTGACGTCAACTGACTAATGCTATTTAATAACGCAGTCGTGTTTTGCTTGGTTTTGATACGTTCTAGTGTCTGGTATCTAAGCTATTTTCATGAAAACTTTTGTTTTTTGACAGTTTTAAGTATGAGTATACCAAAAGATTAAAAATGCCATGAAAACACAAAAAACCTTTATACGTACTCAAGTTATGCTCAAGCCCCTTTTCGTTTTTTTTTGACAAAATTGTAAGTGAATCTAAACAGTTTTCTATTTTCTAAGTTTCATCGCTATCCGTCAACATGGTTGGAATGGGAGTGAACTTTAAAGCTGAAGTTGCTTAGAAAATATGTTTTTTTGCTTACAAAAAAAACCCCAAAAACATGTAGTAACATAATACTTTAAAGAGGTAATTCACAAATAACTAAATGATAATTGAAAATTTTAAAACGTAGTAAATAGTTCATAAGTTGATAAGATCTGCAGTAATTTCAATACAAATTATATTTCTCTCTTGGAGAATTTTAACATATTTTGCATGTTGACTGACTGTGTTAGAATAGCGTGATGGTAAAACCGTTCACGCGCGTTCTCGTACACTTGTTTGGCGTGCGTGAGAGAATCGCATGATACCTTAATTGCGCTTACGTTTTGTAAATTGTCAAAAGAGAAAAAAATTACATAAAAAATAACAATGTAAAGAAATCGTTTTGTCGTTAAAATTATGAAATTAGAACAACTTTTCTCAAACAATAAAAAGTGAAGTTGCTGAACGCAATGGTTCGTGAAAGAGGTGAATCTTTTAATGTCAAGAAGTCAATTTGTTTTTCCTTCGCTTGAATGCTATTCCACGAGCTTTAAGACTTTTGAATAAAGTCTTCTTTGGGCATTCGTGATTTCATAAAAATTTGAGCATAAAACAAGAGGTTGCCAAATTGATGCCAGGTTATTCAAGAAATATTTGCCTAGATTTTTCTAACAGAATTAATAGAATGTTAGTTAAGTAGATGTTGTTCTTTGAATCGTCGTCATTACTGACCTCCTAGAAATTTGAATAAACTGTTGAGAACATTTCATGACTGAAAACCTTTATGGGAAAAAATACTGCCCAGATTAACTTTTGAAAGCGTGAGAAATTTTAGAAACGAATTGCATGAAATGATTTTGAGGATTTGAAATTATTAAACTCGCAACCCTCCGCATAAAGGTAGTAATGGAATGATAAAATTCAGATTTCTGTTGCTGAACAATACTTGAAAGAGTAATCAGGTGGAAACACGAGGTTTTGTAGAATACAATTAAAAACACTTGAGGACAAAGCAGCAACAACAAGCAAAAATCAATTTTACAGAAAGGCTCCAGCAAATAAAGGACAAGATCATCAGTAGCATCAGGGCATCCGGCAATCATCAAGTAAATGATTCGACATGTCATTAACAGAGGAGGGATCATTTTCAGTCTTGCAGGAGGAACCAACATGGTCTGTTGAGTGTGACGAGCAAGGGGAAATTTTGAAACCTTAAATTGGCTACTTTGCAATTTTTTGTAATCCTTCTTACAACATGCATATGTTCATAGTTTTTATTTTTGAGAAAGCATTGATATGTAAAAAGTAGGGGCACATAGCCACCTGGACTCCCTTGATATTCAAGGGCCTCTTCGGGTAAACCCACAAGTATACAAGTTATTTATCAACTGAATCAAATTACCTGAAAAGCGTTCCATGTAATCTTACTCACCTTTATCAAACAATGCAATGACTTTCATGTAGTTATAAATATCCTTGCTAAGCTTGCATTCCATTGATCCGTTCATAATGATATCTTTCAATTTCAAGAATGTTGTCCATTTTGATGTAGTAGTTTGCTCGTCATTTCGATCTGTGTTTGCCAAGAATAGCAGGGTGGATATCGGAAACAAAGGTGAACACTGTGCCATACCAAGTACAAACAAAACATGCCATTTATTAAGAAGTAAATTGAACTGGTCAACTTTATGTAGTCCTTGGAAAGTATTGAGACTCTGCACCCAGTCTATAGTAGCGAATAAGAGTCTGGTTGAAATTTCATAGAGATATCCTACGTCGGTGGTTGAAATGGAAGGAGCCTCCAAAACAAACCGTTTAGCCCCTGCTAGAACTGGTATATTCATCAAGCGTGTCTTAGCATGTCCATTTCTCACAGTTTTATCATTACAAAGTTCTTTGTGAGTAGTATTTTCGTATCGCATTGACGAGATTTTCGGTTCCGGTAACTTATCTGCATAAGCGGGGTAGGTAAGATATAAAGAGTTTGTATCTGGTGTGGATGCGTAGGACACCTCGGATTTTACAGTTCCCGCTTCAAAGGTTTGTATTGATTTGGTACCAATACCGGATGAGCCATGATCTTCCGCCATGGTCGAGGGTGCTTTCCGCTGACAGCTTTGTGATAAGTTTAATAACGCCCTTCCACCCTCTTCATCAATATGATCAATAACGACATCCATTCGAGTAAAAGAACCATTTTCTTGTGCCATCTTCGAAGAGAAGTCTGAATTTTTGTCTTCGTCGCTCTCATCAGAGCTTGTCTGATAATCGAGACCAATCGTTTTGTTTCTATTGCCTTGATATTCTCCGGGTGCCGAATTCTGACTTAACACTAATGGTTTACGTTCACACTGAACCGCTGAAAGATAAAAATAAAGAAATTTCACCAAATTATATCACATTTTGCTTCAAAAAGTTATTCTGAAGTATCTCAAGGAGAAATTCATCATTTTACTTCTCGGTGAGAACTTACACCGAAAATATTCGTCTAAGTAGCAAACTCTAATCAAAATTTGTGACCCTTAATTATTATTTGGAAATTTGAACTACTCGAAGAAAATAAGTACTAAAACCTTGAACTATCGAAAAAAATTTCCTTATACCTTTGGAAAGAAGTTTTGGCGGCAAAAAGGTTAATGGAAGTAAAATTGGCGGTATTGGTGGGACTGTGAAATGGCAGATTTTTACCAATTCAGCCAAGTTTAGGTGAGAAATGTTTCCAAGATTTGGCATTCGAACTACTTTTTACGTTGATTAAGAGAAGTACTGTAATCCTACAAAACGTGGTAGGTCAAATGTTACAATACCTAGGAATTTTGATAAAATGATTGATAAGCTAGCTTATATTATTGTAGTAGAATCATATTTGATATGAAAATTGTATTGATAACGCGACAGTAAAAATGAAAAAGCCAACAGGCTTATTATAACCATATCAATTATATAAGATATATTTTTTTCTCAATGGCCTTTCCTAAAAATATCTTTTTTATCTAGGTTTTTAATTTCTTATTTAGATGGGTGGTTGATATTCAAAACACTCATTACGTCAAGAAATTGATGACATACCATCAAATCCACTTCGAAAAAATACCGTCAACAAACTTTGCTCGAATACGAGTGATAAAAATAGAAAGTAATAAAATGAATTTATATGTGGATGTAAAGCCACAAATTCCAGGGAAGCCTTGTAGTTCAATATGGAAATTTTTCTCGACTTCTCTTACTTGCTGGCCTTAAAATGTTGTAATATCCTTAATAATTTGTGGTGAATTAAACTAGGAATACGAGGAAAGAGCCCCACCATTAGAACACAAAATCCCCTAGTTTTCCCTTTCATATTTACCACACAAATCTTTCCATTCTTAAACATTTGAACAAGAATCTGAGGTTAACTAATGTTTTGACTTGTTCTCGTTTTTGGCCATAATTGAATCTCGTGTTTTCATAACATTATCCTTAGAAAAAACTGCGGCATAATTATCGTCTTGGAAACAAAAATGTTAAATTTAGCTAAGCAGAGCTTAACCTGAGACAAAGTTTCTTTCACTTCTAAAGTTATAGCTATCAAATATATCTATACACTCACTAGTACGTCAAAATCATCGATACCTTTAACGGTTCAGAGAACCAAACAGATAGTAGGTAGATATACAATATTAGCCTTACCTTCCTTTCTCATTCCAGCTTTCAAACACTTTTTCAAACGACATGCTTTACATCTCGTCCGTTGATCTTTATGTACTGGACACTTCCCATACGCTGGGCATACGTATTTAACATCTTTTCTGACACTTCTTCGAAAAAAATTCTTGCATCCCTCGCAGGAGTAAACTTTGTAATGTCTTCCAGTTGAGCGATCGCTGCAGATAGCACATAACTTCTCTTCTAAGTCTAGAGATTTGTCACTCCCTTCATTGTGAGCTTGAGGTATCGTCATAAGTTGAAGAGATTCCATCTTGGAATATCGGGATTTGTTTTTTTTCAGGTTCAAGAACTGAACTGGATCTGGTTTAATAGATATAGCTGGTTGACCAATAATTGCAGTTGGTTCTCCTTGCTCCACGTAATAGCCATATGACGGAAGGCTCGTTGTATTCCTGTAAAAAACAATCACCAAAGAATCAAGAAAAATTCCAGTTGAAATCGAAAATCGTTATTACATTATGTTTGTTGTATAAAACATACATACTTTCATAAAATGTTCAAAAAATTATTCAAAATGCGTCTTTCTTGTCATTTTCTGTCTTTTCACTTATCATCTGAAGTTTCATGACTTTTCGACCAAAGGTGATTTATAACCTTCCCTAAAGCTTCGTAATAAAAACATGCTTGCTTGCTTTTGTTACATTATATCCTATTTATTTTCAACCAATCAAATTGCTCAGTGCGCGAAAATTCTGACCAGTTAAAAGCAAGCTCGAAATATTTTGTAATATGAATGTTTCACCATTTCGTAACAGCCTCAATTTGATGCAAAACACAGTGTATATTTCAAAGGTCGAGTTGTTTTATATTTTTTTTCTGTTTCAAAGTCAAATAGATCTTAAACTGTAGCTGAATTCATTGGTCACAGTAGACGGGGGTTATGTTGTTCAAAGGTTAAGTTAAGGACTATGAACAAAAGAGGAAAAAGCTGGGGATGAAAAATTGAAATAGGGTTTGTGCAACTACATACGTTGGTCGTTCATTATAGTTATGAAAAACAAAACATGAAACATTTGTTCTTTTAAACAGTTGCGTGACCAAACGCCCTGAATGTCACGCAATACTTCGCTATCTACACAAAACTATAACATAATAGAAATAAAGAGAAAAGGATTTAAATAATGTAAAAAAAAGATATTTGATATATGTTATAAGATCTTATTAAATCGGAGCGCCACTTGTTCAGGTTTTGATAAAACTTATACGTAAAAAAAAGTTTGCAGGATTAAAAAATAAAGGTGCATCTCTGTGATGGGAAAGACAAGTAAAGAAAACACATATACAGGCTATGTTGTAAGAACAAACTTTATAAGAACATTGAAACTGACATTGCACAAAAAAATAAGAACAAGCTGAGGTCTGCTGATGCCTCGAAGTGTCAAAACGCTCGGTTTAAGAAGAGAGCAAAATAATGGAGCCCGAAATTTTAAAGTGGTATCAATCAATATATATTTTTACTAATAAATTTTAATCAGACCAACACGCTTTAAGATCTATCTGTGATGCCACTAAGACTATTTAGTAGTGGGTGGATCTATCACCCAGTTTGGTAAGAGATGTACTATAAGAGGTCTTGAGTTCAAGTCAATCTTGTTAGAAAGAATACTAACGTTATTGCAAAAATGTTTAGTTTAGGTCACTTATAGAATGTCGGATGAAAACATTGGTAAGAACAACTTCAAACCAAGCCTTGATTTTATTTTAGTTTTTGATTGATTAAATCCTTCATTATCAGGTAACAACTAGATTCGAAAGAATTCTTTTCTTCATTTTCTTCAAAATAATTATTTTTTCTTAGCGGCAGTATCATCTAAACTTGATTATTAGCTATTTCACTTGACCAAAAGCATTTATAAAAAATATTTCTAAACAAGGAAAAAGGTGCTTAATTTTCCCCAGACCGTCATTGGCAAGTTTTTACATATAATCAATAGAAAAATCAAAGCTTAATATCCCTAGGTGTCTTTTTCTGAATTGATTGAGCGTGATCTTGTCATGAATTTCCAGAAAATATTCATTAAACAGATTAATTATGTTCGTGCTTCAGTAATTAATAGTACTAAATTTGTATAAATAATCAAGGCCAAACTTGTCTTAGTGCTGCTTTCTTCCAAAAAACTTGACAAAACTTTGAAAATTTTAGTCATTTTTTCACATTTACAACCTGCTAATGAATGTAACTGCAAATGTAAAGTAACAAGTAAGGCTTTAAAAAGATTTGGGAATAATATGACCATTGATAAAAAACATAAAAATATATAAAAAATTGAATTTTCTTCAAAATTTTACAAAAATGACCATCAATTGACCAAAGTTTTCTTTCGCAATTTGGCAACAACAACCAACGCGAAAACTGATGGTAATATTGCAGAGTTTCAGGTTACAATAGTATGCTACAGCAACTGCTTTTCAAATTGAGGCCTCACATTTTGACGAGTAAGAATAGAAAGTTTAAATGAAAAAATTGAGACAGAAGAAGATGATTTATGTACCTGGATTCTTTCAAATTGACCATTGTCAACATCTTTAACCATCTAGTTTTGAGTTGTGCGTAAGAAACTTTGAGAAGTAAAATGAAGAAGAAACTTCGAAAACCGACCAAATGCCAACAATCAACAGGGGTATTAGCGCGGTAAGTCGTAGGTCAAAAACACAAAGGCGCTCATTTTCAGCATGGTTGTATAGCCGGTATCATCTCGTTTTGTTTACAAATTTTACTCTCAAACAAAGTGAACTTAAAAAGCTTAAACATTCAGGGATGGGCTTTCTTATGTGAAATAGTTACCACCAGTATCATGCGAAAAATAATTTATCAAGAACCTTCATTTCCAACTTCATAAAGAGATCGATTTTCAAGTGACAAGGCGGCTACAAAGAGTTCTGTTATAGTATCATTTCTAATTTCATGCATATTTTAAAAAGATCAGTATAACAAAATAGGTGGTTGTTTAAAATGTACATTGCTCATCATACGCCTGATTCCTGGCAGCATTTATTCCTTCTTTGCAAGAGTGCAAGAGTACGAGTGACTAACATTTTAACAGTTCCATTTCAGTGTGGTGTTAAAAACCCAATTATTCCGTGATAGGTTCAATTAAACGGCAAATGTGCGTGTCCTTCATGCGTTAAATTCTTATCACCTCTAAAACTAAAGGTTAACTCACATATGCTCAAAAATCGCAGCAATTTCGTGATTTATTTTAGTGGAAAATTCTCTTTAACTACAAACAGTTTGTATAGCGACGCGTTACCAATTTTTTTGTTTCCTCCAGAATCAGTCCAACCATTTTAGAATGCATTGGCGTCGATACCCAAATTGTTGTGACTAAAATCATTTGCATCTTTTATAACTGAAATTCAGATCGATTCTTGCAAAAGATCGGCACGAACCACGAAAGATGGCTTGAATCGCGGCTATTGGTCTAGTTTGGTAACTGATACCCAAAACAAAAGGCAATAGCAAAACAAAAGGGAGGACTGACTTTAGTGACCGACGGAGACCTGCCGCCGGAGATTTCAAAATCGACTGCTAAAGGGGAAAATAGTATACCCTTTGAGGGACTTTTTTCGATAAAACTCCATTTAACCTTTAACATTAGACCCTACCTGGGACTTTTCAGACAAAAACCCTACCTGGGACTGGTTTTTCGGATTTTGCGACACTGTGTGAAACTGGATGACGTGAAAAATGGTACCCTGACACCAACAATGCACGTCCCCGTACCCGATTTTGGTTAAGTAAGGTTTTAAGTAAGGTTTTAAACACATCTTTCAACTTTCAGTGTCAAGGGGCAGACATATTTTATTGGCATATGTGAACGTGTTTAAATTTTACAGGTTATCGTTGAATTAACGTTTAACGCTTCTACGTACCAAAGTATTTTAATGTTGGAAAACATGGTTTATAAACGAGGATAAAATGGAGATTGCGTGCCAAGAAAATTGTGTAACACCTGAGATCTGATGTTGATTAATTTACGTTCCTTGTTTCCTCTGCTACGGTTGTGTTTGATTTAAAGTGAGAGGGCACCCTGCCTAGAAGGGACTCTTTCCTTGGCTTAAATAATGATATCACATCTTCCACAAGTTTTGGAAAAATAAATTGAGGGGAGCAAGAGGTAAAATAATCAGGCTTGCGTGATGTAGAAGCAAAATGAAAATAAAGAAACGTTTAATAGTTTTTAATAAATAGGATAAAATAGAATTATAAAATCCTGATGTGAGTTTTGTAAGTTGACATGAATGAAAATTGATGAAAAAGAATCACAAGTGAATAATGAAAAGAGATTTTACTGACATCAACAAAGAAAAGTCTCAGTTAAAATGATCACGGCAGGGGCGTATCAGGGGATATCAATTTACGCCTTTTGCAAAAAATGGGCGGTGAATTTTTGAAGGAGAGGGCAGGAGGGTGATTCCTTTAGAAAAGTTTACGTGCAACTTGTTGTAAAGAAATAATAAATCTTATGTCACGAAACGACCCAGGTACCGCTTGTGAAGAAAGAAATGAACAAAAGCGTTAGAAGACACGATCTATGGAACGGAATTATTCGTGTGGCATGAGCGAAATCGTTTCTCTTTGTTTTCTATAACGAAACATTAAAACAATAACAACTAAAACTAATTAAAATGAATTAAAGAAAAAAAGACTTATTCCACTTAAACTTTCCACTAATTTCCGCATCAACATTTCCTTAAGAAATAAAGTTTAGTAATTTTCGCAAACGCGAGCCACCGAATTGCTTCGTTTACTATGAAAACTAAAAGATTCCAAATTAATGATATTAATGTTAGTAAGAATTGAGGTCAACTGAGTCCTAATTCTATAGATTCTCTGTCACGATGTTAATAAGTAAGGTTTTAAACAAAATAGTGAAGAAAAAGCTGATTTAATTTCAAATTTGCTTATAAAATCTTAGAAGCATGAAAAATTTCAAATTCTATAACATAAATCACAATTCGCTCACACCTACCGCTACCAGTAAGAGGATTTTTTGATTTTTTTAATTGGAATGATAATGTACTTTCAAACCATTCATGTTAGCATAGGTTAGTAGTCCGAATTTCTGAATTTAAAGTTGGTCAAGCACACAAGCCTGCAAGCACACAAGTGGAGATTATTGATTTAGAAAAGAAAACGATTTTAGCACACTTACTTAAAACTTATGGAAAACCCTACTAAAAAACGAAAATTCAGCAAACTATCTAGACTATATTTCTTTCAAATTATTCCATAATTTTTTTCTAGCTCATTTCTTTAAAAAATAAGTTTTAAAAAAACTTCATTTTTTCTATTTTCTTTTGTATGAATTAGCCTCAGGTCACAGTTCCCCAAAATTTTTAATTGCATCATCACCTAACGAAGCTCAAAACCAGAATCATTCGCTATAGAACTATAATACTAGAAATTCCCGTGCATTTTGAAATTTCCCTAATAAAGGATATTTTCATCTGCATGGGTGACAAAAAAATCATGTGTCCATGTCGAAGAAAATTTTGAAAGTTGAAAAACAAGTAAAATCGCGTTACATCGGACCGGTCACGACAACTAATTCAATTTGTGCTCATGAAATTTTTGTTTCACATTTTCCTCCTCTTTTTGTTTGCATGCATTTCTATAATATCCTTTGTTTCATTTTGTTCGCTCTTTATCAAAAAACTATTTCGTGTTTGAAACAGCACAGCAAGTTCTTTTACGAAAACAAGTTGACTTGTGCCTAAACATGATCACGACATCAAGTAATTATCATAACATGTTTGATAAAAAATTCAAAAGAAAGTTTTATCTGCTTTTTCTTTAAACACCGCTTATTTCTTCAACGAGATTATCAAAACATATGATCGTTATCGAATTGAATGCTTGTACCTTTTTCGTGCATATGTCGGTAGTCAAATATACCATCTCCTAAAGCTAAAGTTTCCCAAAGAAAAATATGTATTAAGTTTGGAAGAACAAGAAATCGAGACAATTTGCTTGTCTTGATTAAGCAACATTAATCTCTAGAATTGCAATGGTCGAGCGCCTTACACCTTTGATAGTTAGTGACGCCTTCTGAATAGATAGTCAAGGCTGAAATTCTTAATTGAAAAATGAAGATGAAAAACGAACTTCATATTTGGTATAAATGCAATTATCTCTCTATGATCTACACAAAAAAAATATTGTTTCCATGACAACCACAGGTTCTTCGTTAATTGGTAGTCTACTCATAGGTGCCTGATAAACGGGGAGACGTTTATCAAATATTCAATTTTCCCAATCCCCTTCCGGTTATGTATGTTGAAGAAATACTTAAACAAAATACAAATTTTTTGCGGTAAAACAAAAATTTTATGGCTATTTTTATAGTAAATCCCCTTTGTTAGATTGATTGTGAAGACGCGACCCCTCCCCCGTTTATAAAATTTAAGAAAAATGTCCAACCTCCCCGTTTATTTTGACCCCCAAGAGTAAGAGACACACACTTTTGAATAAACACCGTAAACAAAATAATCAAAAAATTGCTGGATTGCCAACTGTAGGCACGATTTTTTCGATATTTTTTCTTTCGATATTTTCTTTACACGAAGTCACGAATTGTCACGAATATCAAAAATGACTAACTAACTAGCCCTAACAAGATTCATGTCAAAACTCTAATCGAATCTAGCCACCTGTCAGCCTGTTTCTTCGAGTCTCTTTCATATAAATTTGTAATTGTATCAAATTCGTTGTCTTCCCAAGCCTTTTGACGATGAAAGTCCCAATCTAGGGGCGGGGCTATGAAAAGTTGAAAATTGATGTCGTATTAAATTTCGAAAAATCAGCGACGAAACAAAATCAGGGAAACCATCATAGGAAAGCCGGAATTACTTTCACAAGGCAAGTTTGGCAAATTCAAAATTATTCAAACAACATTGTAAAATTGAAAAAAAGTTTTGATTTTCCTTGTTGAACTTCTGCTGTTGAAATTTTTTATCTTTATTTCTACCAACAACAAGAAGCATACAAGGAAAAAATGGTCAAAGGAAACTTGTTAAGTTAAAATAAGTGAAAAATAATAAAAACCTGTTTTGGATTTTGATCTTACAACAGCTTTGGTCAACTTCACTGGCCTTCATTAACCCTTGTACCTTCCCAGGAATTTTTGACCTATAATTTGTTTCGCAATGGTATATGACATATGGGTTGCAGAGATTTCCACCCGATAAAATGAGGTTTTCCCACCCTGTGACTGCTAAGATTACTGTAATCATAGCAGCAGAAGAGAAGAGCTGCACATTCAGATCATAGCTTGATACATTACAAGGTAGTATATAGATGTTTTGATTTTAAATCAAAGTAAAGGAATTACGCGCGAAACATCCCTTCTGTTATTCGTTCCGTAGCCGCAAAACATTATGAATGACGTAAATGATTTCACAAGAAATTGTAAGTTAAATTCATTCTCCATACTTTTTGATGAAACTTATTCAAATAGTAATTGTATAATGTTGTATAAAATATATTAACTACTCACGAAGCTGCACGCTACACAGCAAGGGTGAAATAAAAATTCAAACTCTCCATAGACGAAACACTCAGTAAAACCGACGACTAGCCCGATCCTCCCGTATAAGTAAAACAAATACTCAGTTTGTATATAAGAGCCTGTATAATGAGCTTTCAGGATGTCTGTTATTAATTTTCAAGCCTGGCGGTGAAAAATTGGGTTACATATTTTTCTATGAGAAACGATGAGTTTCTAAAAGTAAAGACGAGAGAAACAAAGAAACACCATGCCAACTTCTCAAAGTTAAATTTCAAAAAAAATCAGCCTGAAGTGACTCATGTCCAGGGGACTAAACTTCAATCTAGTTGCAAGCTCATTTGAAAATATAGTGTCCCTGGTCACCATAAGAAATAATAAATACTTAGCATATTCGTAGCTGAAATTTCGGCTAGATTAACAATTTTAGGCCCACAAAACAGTTACCACCCACTCATGAAAATTTCTGATAAAATCACATTCAAAATTCCCGCGGATTACATGTTCAGAGGAGGAAAGGAACATGATAAAAGAGGATAATAAGCAAACAAACCTTTGAAAATATGTTGCAAGTTTTTCTTGTAACACCATACTTTTCTGTAAATACTCAAACCAACCATCGTGTTTTACTACCCAGGTTGCCGTCTTTAGATAATTTTCCATCCTTGAATTTTCTCTACACAACTTTAAATTCACCCGTTAAATGTTCCTTAATATTCATAAATATAATGTTTTGACTTTTCCACAGGGTTTATCTAATTTTCGTAAGTCTATCAAGATTTTGCAGGGAAGCAATCAAGTCAACTTCAATTGAGGAAGTGGCTTTTTATACACATAGCAGTAATGTCAAGGAATCCCTTTGATTGTACAATGAGGCGATTCCCTGGTTATTAAAACATGTTCGTTTGTGAATCACAAAACATTTGATGGGGGAAATCACAACAATAAAGACACGCCATCTTTTTTAAACACGAAATTGAAATTTCATAAAAATTCAAATTGTTTATCTAAGAGATAACGCAAGATTTTCACGAAACGTGTTTTGTTTTTCAAATCGAATAACGGACTTATTCGTGAGGGATTAAAGAAATTCAACGATTCGTGAAATTACGTAAAAATCGGTCCGTTTTTAATAAGGTAAGTTACGACAACGATTGAATTATACTATACTAAAGTATCTAAAGAATCGAGCCGTATTTTCTGTAAAGCAACGGGTTGTAATTTGGCGAGCAAAAGCGATAAGCTACCGTGCGTACACGTTACGTCAAAGGCGTACTGACGTCACGCACAAGACGGAAATGAAAAAAAGTGAGTGCATTTGTTGTTTTAAAGGATTCTCAGGAAGTGTTTGACAATATTGTAATGATCTAATTGATTTGTCAAAGACAGCGCTAGTCTAGTGCTAAATCACGAAGCTGTTTCTTTTTTGCATGTTGACCTTTTTGTCAAATATGAATAAACGAGCAAAGAATTTCTCATGTATAGATTGAAACAGCTTTTGAATTATATTATGGAAACTAAAGTTTTAATTCAATAAAGTCAAAAAAAATTTGTTTAAATATTTCTAACCGGCTCCACACCCCCTTCAGTGAAATTTTCATTCCTACACGACAGACGTGCCAACGGGTTTTTTTAAACGGACTTAAGAATAATCTACACAAAATATTGCTAATTCTGTCTGCTGATTATCCATGTCCCTTAAATGCTCATCACTCCATTTTAAAATAATTTTCATAATCTAGTTTTCAAATTTGGGCTTTTAAAATTTCACTCTAAAACAGGGACCGCAGAAAATTTTTTAGAGGGGCTGGAAGTCAAACTTTAAAAGAAACACGATTTAAACGAGGAAAATCGTGGCTTTTTATTATTGTTACTTTGAAAAAACCATAATTGACAAAATTATTATTAGCTCCGCGGCCCCTGTAGAAGGGTTTATCATTAGCCTTCCATCTTCAGTCTGGTCTGTAAAATACACACCCACAAGAGAAGGATAACCATTGAACGTTATTGAAACTTCAAAATGGTTTTCAAAACTTTATCTCAAAATTGAGACATTTTTATCATTTACGAAGTATAAACCAAACTGATTCTAAGAAGAAATCTTCAAAAACGAATGGGTTGAATAATGTTGAAAGTTTAAAAGTTATAAAGTGAGGGTTGGTTTACGAGCTTCAGAGACTTTTGCCTGATATTTTGTATAATATTGCAGATGTTGTGCCTCACTTTGTAATAACTGCTTCACTTTGTAATATCTACCCCTCTTTGTAATAATTTTTATCTACCCCTTTCCCCCCTTAACTTTGCAATAATGTTGAAAAATACCAAAACAAGTGAAACACTGAAATATCTAGGATTATTAATAACGCTACTCTCTACTGGGATATGTTGGACTCAAAAAAAAAAAACTTCGTATAAAATGAGGTTAAACTGGTGAAATGGACTTATTTTGAATCAATGACCCGAATGCAAAACATGGGAAAAATGATTGCAAAGTCAGATTACTTTTATGATTTCGTTAAGGTACAAAATGTGGAAGCTCTAAAATTACTACGTACATTGGCTCAAAAAAGTTTTAACCATTGTAGCAAACATGCAGTGGAGCACGTATTACAAAGTTAGGAACTTATTACAGAAGCATCCAACGAGCCACCAAAATGCAAAATATCTTTTTTTTTTCTTCAGGAAGGTCATTTTAAAAAGGAATCTAGCCAAAGCCAAATGGTCTCAGAAAACCTCAAAAAATCTAAGAGATTAACATTTTTCTCCAAAAAAGTAAAAATCCAGGAGCCCAGACCACAAAATATATGTTCTTTTTATCCAGGAAATCTAAAAAATCTAGCAGGCAACAAATCGTCTCAGAACACGTCGCTTTTTCTAGGAGACTAAAATTTCAGATCGAATACATAAAAACGAGGAGCCCAAAACACAAAATATATGTTCTTTTTTTTCAGGAAAGTCGAAAAAAATCTAGCAGGCATCAAAATATTTTCCAGAAAGCCGAAATTTTCGGTCTAGCACATCACATTTTCCAGTACAGTAGTTTATGAAATATTCTCCGAACACGTAGAAATTTCAAGGAAAAACGTATATGCCTCGTTGGCTGCTTTCGTTATTAGAAAGTGAGGCATATCACAGCAGACTCTCTGACAAAGTTTTAGTTTGGAGAATAAATAAATGAAAAGAACAGGATAAGTTAATTCCGTGTGTTCATGAGATTTCAGAGATTTAACTGTTTCTGAAAAAGTAAAGAAATGATTTGGAATCAATTGTCTTTGTAGGATTTCATATTGAGAATAGACAGACATAGTTATAGACTTCCAAATTGTTTAAACGTGGACTGTTTCCCGTTAAATCTTTCTAATAATTTCTAAAATCTAAATCAAAATATCTAGAGGCAGGCTTGCTGTCAGACTGGCATGGCGAGGCTTCTCTTATTATAGCTGCTAATGTAGAAACCCACTCCCCCCCCCCCCCTCCCCCCACGCGTACATTTAAAATAGTATAATACTCCATAAATAAAGAAAAAACGTAGGGCGGCTACAAAACGCAAAATGCATAATCCTAATATTGCAAATATTAGGATTACATACGCTCAGGGCCTCAAATTTATAAAACATATTGTTATGTCAATTTTAGGTCATCTTCAAAAATTCCAGTTCTGCCATCTGCCTGGTTGGTATTTTAAAGAACAAAATTCAAAATTGAGTCGTTTTGGCTTGAAATTTGGATGGTATGTAGATATTATAAAAAGAAGCAAAACATAGAAATATCACATGATGACCAACATGAATTTTACAGACCACAAATTGAGAAAAACTGTTTCTGGTCTGTATAATGCGTTTTGTACCTGCCCAAAAACTTAACGTCAACAAAGGAGAAATCTATCTTCAGAAATGAAGACATCAAAAAAGTGAATGCACCAAAGGGGAGAATTTCTTTGAATAAAAATTCTATGAGAAAAATTTTAAACGTTGAAGAAAATTATATTGAGATTTTCAAAAACTTTTTAAATAGACCTTCGTGAGGAAATTTTTGAAAAGGGGTTCCGTGAGATAAAATGGTGTGAATTGAATTAGAAATCTTTTTCCAACTTGATATAAATTGCATTAAATCGCATGGGTGATATATCATTATCATCCAGACGACGCCATCAAATTATCGTCAAAACAAATACACCAAAAACATCACACGCAAGGATCAAATTTCGTCTGATACTTCTTTTTAATAAGATTGTTAGTTTTGATTTGAGTCAAACCTATTTTGACTGAGTCTTTTAATGACTCTTGACCCTATCAAGCACAACTCTGAAACTGGGGCATCTATCAAGTATCAAAGTATAAGTAAAAATAGGCATCTCCACAGAAACGTGATGATGGTAAAGAAAAATGAAGTTTGAAGTGATAACAAAATCGTGCAGTGAGAGCCAATCTTTTGTTCAACAACTAAAGAAAATAAATAATACATAAAAAGAAAAATGGGATGTTTCCAAGAAGGCAGCACCAATTATTACAGTTCATGAAGAACTGAAGAGGCGTATAAATAATCAAATGATTCATCCATTCAATATCAATTAAATGCAAGACGAATGCGATGGCTGAACATTTAACCTTTAGTAAGTAACAATGTCAGAGTAGCCAAGATAGCGACAATATAGAGGGGTAAAGCATATTAAAAAACATAATGTACTTTGAAAACAAAACTCACAGGCGACTCACAAAGAAATCGAAAAGTACAAAAAACTCAAAAAATTGCAGAAAAGAGTGAAGAAATCAAAACTCAAATCAAAAAATCTAAACAACAACAATATTTGTATCACTTTACCCCTCAACAATAAATGTGACGAAATCCCGAAGTAATAATCAGGAAAATCAGAAGTGGAGGTTACTTGTTAGTTAGGGATATTTCGCTGGTTAAAATTTTCGCGTGAAGTCTTATTCTACCAATACAGCAAAAGACTTGGAAAATATTCATTAATGTTTGCTTTTTATAACTTTGTGTCTATTTTATTAGATTTATCTTTTGGATGTTTGCAGCTTGAAAACTTTCTTTTTTTGGCAAAGTTTATCTTTCAGTACGTCATTGACCGCCGATATTGTCGACGCGACCGTAGCAATTGCGAACAAGAAAACAATAACATTTGGTAGGAAAGCCCAGCCATTGTCAAGTCTGTTTGAGTCGTAATAAATATCACCAAAACCTATGGTGGTTAGTGAA